>CAWUPM010000846.1:0-227037 GCA_963924295.1 Dioctria rufipes
ATTCAAAAGATAAAATACAAAAGGTGAAATTGAATATGCGAAATGGAAAATTCGAAATTATAAATTTGTATTTCAAAATGCTAAAGGCGAATTGCGAAAGGCAAAGGGCGAAAGGCGAAAGGGCGGAAGGCGGAAGGCGAAAGGGGAAAGGCGAAAGGCGAAAGGCGAAAGGCGAAAGGCGAAAGGCGAAAGGCGAAAGGCGAAAGGCGAAAGGCGAAAGGCGAAAGGCGAACGGCGAAAGGCGAAAGGCGAAAGGCGAAAAGCGGAAGGCAAAAGGAAAAACGATTTTCAAAACATGAAATGAAAATGGAGAAATTTAAAATGCCTGAAGCAAAAGAAAAAACGATATTCAAAAGATAAAATACAAAAGGTGAAATTGAAAATGCGAATGAAAATTCGAAATTATAAAATTTGTATTTCAAAATGCTAAAGGCTAATTGCGAAAGACGAAAGACGAAAGGCGAAGGGCAAAAGTCGAAAGGCGAAAGGCGAAATGCAAAAGGCGAAAGGCGAAAGGCGAAAGGTGAAAGGGCGAAAGGCGAAAGGTGAAAGGCGAAAGGCGAAAGGCGAAAGGCGGAAGGCGAAAGGAAAAAGGCGAAAGGCGAAAGGCGAAAGGCGAAAGGCGAAAGGCGGAAGGTGAAACGCGTAAGGCGAAAGGCGAAAGGCGAAAGGCGTAAGGCGAAAGGTGAAAGGCGAAAGGCGAAAGGCGAAAGGCGAAAGGCGAAAGGCGAAAGGCGAAAGACGAAAGGCGAAAAGGCGAAAGGCGAAAGGCGAAAGGCGAAAGGCGAAAGGCAAAAGGCGAAAGGCGAAAGGCGAAAGGCGAAAGGCGAAAGGCGAAAGGCGGAAGGTGAAAGGTGAAAGGCGAAAGGCGAAAGGCGAAAGGCGAAAGGCGAAAGGCGAAAGGCGAAAGGCGAAAGGCGAAAGGCGAAAGGCGAAAAGCGAATTGCGAAAGGCGAAAGACGAAAGGCGAAAGGCGAAGGGCGAAAGTCGAAAGGCGAAAGGCGAAATGCAAAAGGCGAAAGGCGAAAGGCGAAAGGTGAAAGGCGAAAGGCGAAAGGTGAAAGGCGAAAGCCGAAAGGCGAAAGGCGAAAGGCGAAAGGCGAAAGGCGTAAGGCGAAAGGCGAAAGGCGAAAGGCGAAAGGCGAAAGGCGAAAGGCGAAAGGCGAAAGGCGAAAGGCGAAAGGCGAAATGCGAAAGGCGAAAGGCGAAAGGCGTAAGGCGAAAGGCGAAAGGCGAAAGGCGAAAGGCGAAAGGCGAAAGGCGAAAGGCGAAAGGCGAAAGGCGAAAGGCGAAAGGCGAAAGGCGAAAGGCGAAAGGCGAAAGGGGAAAGGCGAAAGGCGAAAGGCGAAAGACGAAAGGCGAAAGGCGAAAGGCGAAAGGCGAAAGGCGAAAGGCGAAAGGCGAAAGGCGAATTGCGAAAGGCGAAAGACGAAAGGCGAAAGGCGAAGGGCGAAAGTCGAAAGGCGAAAGGCGAAATGCAAAAGGCGAAAGGCGAAAGGCGAAAGGCGAAAGGCGAAAGGCGAAAGGTGAAAGGCGAAAGGCGAAAGGTGAAAGGCGAAAGACGAAAGGTGAAAGGCGAAAGACGAAAGGCGAAAGGCGAAGGGCGAAAGTCGAAAGGCGAAAGGCGAAATGCAAAAGGCGAAAGGCGAAAGGCGAAAGGTGAAAGGCGAAAGGCGAAAGGTGAAAGGCGAAAGCCGAAAGGCGAAAGGCGAAAGGCGAAAGGCGAAAGGCGAAAGGCGTAAGGCGAAAGGCGAAAGGCGAAAGGCGAAAGGCGAAAGGCGAAAGGCGAAAGGCGAAAGGCGAAAGGCGAAAGGCGAAAGGCGAAAGGCGAAAGGCGAAAGGCGAAAGGCGAAAGGCGAAAGGGGAAAGGCGAAAGGCGAAAGGCGAAAGGCGAAAGACGAAAGGCGAAAGGCGAAAGGCGAAAGGCGAAAGGCGAAAGGCGAAAGGGGAAAGGCGAAAGGCGAAAGGCGAAAGACGAAAGACGAAAGGCGAAAGGCGAAAGGCGAAAGGCGAAAGGCGAAAGGCAAAAGGCGAAAGGCGAAAGGCGAAAGGCGAAAGGCGAAAGGCGAAAGGCGAAAGGCGAAAGGCGAAAGGTGAAAGGCGAAAGGCGAAAGGCGAAAGGCGAAAGGCGAAAGGCGAAAGGCGAAAGGCGAAAGGCGAAAGGCGAATTGCGAAAGGCGAAAGACGAAAGGCGAAAGGCGAAGGGCGAAAGTCGAAAGGCGAAAGGCGAAATGCAAAAGGCGAAAGGCGAAAGGCGAAAGGTGAAAGGCGAAAGGCGAAAGGTGAAAGGCGAAAGGCGAAAGGCGAAAGGCGAAAGGCGAAAGGCGTAAGGCGAAAGGCGAAAGGCGAAAGGCGAAAGGCGAAAGGCGAAAGGCGAAAGGCGAAAGGCGAAAGGCGAAAGGCGAAAGGCGAAAGGCGAAAGGCGAAAGGCGAAAGGCGAAAGGCGAAAGGCGAAAGGCGAAAGGCGAAAGGCGAAAGGGGAAAGGCGAAAGGGGAAAGGCGAAAGGCGAAAGGCGGAAGGCGGAAGGCAAAAGGAAAAACGATTTTCAAAACATGAAATTAAAATGGAGAAATTTAAAATGCCTGAAGCAAAAGAAAAAACGATATTCAAAAGATAAAATACAAAAGTTGAAATTGATAATGCGAAATGGAAAATTCGAAATTATAAATTTGTATTTCAAAATGCTAAAGGCTAATTGCGAAAGACGAAAGACGAAAGGCGAAGGGCGAAAGTCGAAAGGCGAAAGGCGAAATGCAAAAGGCGAAAGGCGAAAGGCGAAAGGCGAAAGGTGAAAGGCGAAAGGCGAAAGGTGAAAGGCGAAAGGCGAAAGGCGAAAGGCGAAAGGCGAAAGGCGAAAGGCGAAAGGCGAAAGGCGAAAGGCGAAAGGCGAAAGGCGAAAAGTGAAAGGCGAAAAGTGAAAGGCGAAAGGCGAAAGGCGAAAGGCGAAAGGCGAAAGGCGAAATGCGGAAGGCGAAAGGCGAAAGGTGAAGGGCGAGAGGCAAAAGTCAAAATGCCTAAGGCAAAAGGAAAAACGATTTTCTAAACATGAAATAAAAATGGAGAAATTTAAAATGCCTAAAGCAAAAGAAAAAACGATATTCAACAGATAAAATACAAAAGTTTAAATTGAAAATGCGAAATGGAAAATTCGAAATTATAAATTCGTATTTCAAAAGGCTAAAGGCGAAATGCGAAAGGCGAAAGACGAAAGGCGAAGGGCGATTGTCGAAAGGCGAATGGCGAAAGGCGAAAGGCGAAAGGCGAAAGGCGAAATGCGAAAGGCGAAAGGCGAAAGGCGAAAGGCGAAAGGCGAAAGGCGAAAGGCGAAAGGCAAAAGGCGAAAGGCGAAAGGCGAAAGGCGAAAGGCGAAAGGCGAAAGGCGAAAGGCGGAAGGCGAAAGGCGAAAGGCGAAAGGCGAAAGGCGAAAGGCGAAAGGCGAAAGGCGAAAGGCGAAAGGCGAAAGGCGAAAAGCGGAAGGCAAAAGGAAAAATGATTTTCAAAACATGAAATGAAAATGGAGAAATTTAAAATGCCTAAAGCAAAAGAAAAAACGATATTCAAAAGATAAAATACAAAAGTTGAAATTGAAAATGCGAAATGGAAAATTCGAAATTATAAATTTGTATTTCAAAATGCTAAAGGCGAATTGCGAAAGGCAAAAGACGAAAGGCGAAAGGCGAAGGGCGAAAGTCGAAAGGCGAAAGGCGAAATGCAAAAGGCGAAAGGCGAAAGGCGAAAGGCGAAAGGTGAAAGGCGAATGGCGAAAGGCGAAAGGCGAAAGGCGAAAAGTGAAAGGCGAAAAGTGAAAGGCGAAAGGCGAAAGGCGAAAGGCGAAATGCGGAAGGCGAAAGGCGAAAGATGAAGGGCGAGAGGCAAAAGTCAAAATGCCTAAGGCAAAAGGAAAAACGATTTTCAAAACATGAAATAAAAATGGAGAAATTTAAAATGCCTAAAGCAAAAGAAAAAACGATATTCAACAGATAAAATACAAAAGTTGAAATTGAAAATGCGAAATGGAAAATTTGAAATTATAAATTCGTATTTCAAAAGGCTAAAGGCGAAATGCGAAAGGCGAAAGACGAAAGGCGAAGGGCGATTGTCGAAAGGCGAATGGCGAAAGGCGAAAGGCGAAAGGCGAAAGGCGAAAGGCGAAAGGCGATATGCGAAAGGCGAAAGGCGAAAGGCGAAAGGCGAAAGGCGAAAGGCGAAAGGCGAAAGGCAAAAGGCGAAAGGCGAAAGGCGAAAGGCGAAAGGCGAAAGGCGAAAGGCGAAAGGCGAAAGGCGAAAGGCGAAAGGCGAAAGGCGAAATGCGAAACGGCGACAAGGCGAAAGGCGAAAGGCGAAAAGCGGAAGGCAAAAGGAAAAATGATTTTCAAAACATGAAATGAAAATGGAGAAATTTAAAATGCCTAAAGCAAAAGAAAAAAACGATATTCAAAAGATAAAATACAAAAGTTGAAATTGAAAATGCGAAATGGAAAATTCGAAATTATAAATTTGTATTTCAAAATGCTAAAGGCGAATTGCGAAAGGCGAAAGACGAAAGGCGAAAGGCGAAGGGCGAAAGTCGAAAGGCGAAAGGCGAATGCAAAAGGCGAAAGGCGAAAGGCGAAAGGTGAAAGGCGAAAGGCGAAAGGTGAAAGGCGAAAGGCGAAAAGTGAAAGGCGAAAAGTGAAAGGCGAAAGGCGAAAGGCGAAAGGCGAAATGCGAAGGCGAAAGGCGAAAAGTGAAGGGCGAGAGGCAAAAAGTCAAAATGCCTAAGGCAAAAGGAAAAACGATTTTCAAAACATGAAATAAAAATGGAGAATTTAAAATGCCTAAAGCAAAAGAAAAAACGATATTCAACAGATAAAATACAAAAAGTTGAAATTGAAAATGCGAAATGGAAAATTCGAAATTATAAATTCGTATTTCAAAAGGGCTAAAGGCGAAATGCGAAAGGCGAAAGACGAAAGGCGAAGGGCGATTGTCGAAAGGCGAATGGCGAAAGGGCGAAAGGGCGAAAGGCGAAAGGCGAAAGGCGATATGCGAAAGGCGAAAGGCGAAAGGGCGAAAGGCGAAAGGCGAAAGGCGAAAGGCAAAAGGCGAAAGGCGAAAGGCGAAAGGCGAAAGGCGAAAGGCGAAAGGCGAAAGGCGAAAGGCGAAAGGCGAAAGGCGAAAGGCGAAAGGCGAAAGGCGAAAGGCGAAATGCGAAAGGCGAAAGGCGAAAGGCGAAAGGCGAAAGGCGAAAGGCGAAAGGCGAAAGGACGAAAAGCGGAAGGCAAAAGGAAAAATGATTTTCAAAACATGAAATGAAAATGGAGAAATTTAAAATGCCTAAAGCAAAAGAAAAAACGATATTCAAAAGATAAAATACAAAAGTTGAAATTGAAAATGCGAAATGGAAAATTCGAAATTATAAATTTGTATTTCAAAATGCTAAAGGCGAATTGCGAAAGGCAAAAGACGAAAGGCGAAAGGCGAAGGGCGAAAGTCGAAAGGCGAAAGGCGAAATGCAAAAGGCGAAAGGCGAAAGGCGAAAGGCGAAAGGTGAATGGCGAAAGGCGAAAGGTGAAAGGCGAAAGGCGAAAGGCGAAAGGCGAAAGGCGAAAGGCGAAAGGCGAAAGGCGAAAGGCGAAAAGGCGAAAGGCGAAAGGCGAAAGGCGAAAGGCGTAAGGCGAAAGGCGAAAGGCGAAAGGCGAAAGGCGAAAGGCGAAAGGCGAAAGGCGAAAGGCGAAAGGCGAAAGGCGAAAGGCGAAAGGCGAAAGGCGAAAGGCGAAAGGCGAAAGGCGAAAGGCGAAAGGCGAAAGGCGAAAGGCGAAAGGCGAAAGGGGAAAGGCGAAAGGTGGAAAGGCGAAAGGCGAAAGGCGGAAGGCGAAAGGGGGAAAGGCGAAAGGCGAAAGGCGAAAAGCGGAAGGCAAAAGGAAAAACGATTTTCAAAACATGAAATGAAAATGGAGAAATTTAAAATGCCTGAAGCAAAAGAAAAAACGATATTCAAAAGATAAAATACAAAAGGTGAAATTGAAAATGCGAAATGGAAAATTCGAAATTATAAATTTGTATTTCAAAATGCTAAAGGCTAATTGCGAAAGACGAAAGACGAAAGGCGAAGGGCGAAAGTCGAAAGGCGAAAGGCGAAATGCAAAAGGCGAAAGGCGAAAGGCGAAAGGTGAAAGGCGAAAGGCGAAAGGTGAAAGGCGAAAGGCGAAAGGCGAAAGGCGAAAGCGGAATGCGAAAGGAAAAAGGCGAAAGGCGAAAGGCGAAAGGCGAAAGGCGAAAGGCGAAAGGCGGAAGGTGGAAACGCGTAAGGCGAAAGGCGAAAGGCGAAAGGCGAAAGGCGAAAGGCGAAAGGCGTAAGGCGAAAGGTGAAAGGCGAAAGGAGAAAGGCGAAAGGCGAAAGGCGAAAGGCGAAAGGCGAAAGGCGAAAGGCGAAAGGGGAAAGGCGAAAGGGGAAAGGCGAAAGGAAGGCGGAAGGCAAAAGGAAAAACGATTTTCAAAACATGAAATTAAAATGGAGAAATTTAAAATGCCTGAAGCAAAAGAAAAAACGATATTCAAAAGATAAAATACAAAAGTTGAAATTGATAATGCGAAATGGAAAATTCGAAATTATAAATTTGTATTTCAAAATGCTAAAGGCTAATTGCGAAAGACGAAAGACGAAAGGCGAAGGCGAAAGTCGAAAGGGCGAAAGGCGAAATGCAAAAGGCGAACGCGAAAGGCGAAAGGCGAAAGGTGAAAGGCGAAAGGCGAAAGGTGAAAGGCGAAAGGCGAAAGGCGAAAGGCGAAAGGCGAAAGGCGAAAGGCGAAAGGCGAAAGGCGAAAGGCGAAAGGCGAAAGGCGAAAGGCGAAAGGCGAAAAGTGAAAGGCGAAAAGTGAAAGGCGAAAGGCGAAAGGCGAAAGGCGAAAGGCGAAAGGCGAAATGCGGAAGGCGAAAGGCGAAAGGTGAAGGGCGAGAGGCAAAAGTCAAAATGCCTAAGGTAAAAGGAAAAACGATTTTCTAAACATGAAATAAAAATGGAGAAATTTGAAATGCCTAAAGCAAAAGAAAAAACGATATTCAACAGATAAAATACAAAAGTTGAAATTGAAAATGCGAAATGGAAAATTCGAAATTATAAATTCGTATTTCAAAAGGCTAAAGGCGAAATGCGAAAGGCGAAAGACGAAAGGCGAAGGGCGATTGTCGAAAGGCGAATGGCGAAAGGCGAAAGGCGAAAGGCGAAAGGCGAAATGCGAAAGGCGAAAGGCGAAAGGCGAAAGGCGAAAGGCGAAAGGCGAAAGGCGAAAGGCGAAAGGCAAAAGGCGAAAGGCGAAAGGCGAAAGGCGAAAGGCGAAAGGCGAAAGGCGGAAGGCGAAAGGCGAAAGGCGAAAGGCGAAAGGCGAAAGGCGAAAGGCGAAAGGCGAAAGGCGAAAGGCGAAAAGCGGAAGGCAAAAGGAAAAATGATTTTCAAAACATGAAATGAAAATGGAGAAATTTAAAATGCCTAAAGCAAAAGAAAAAACGATATTCAAAAGATAAAATACAAAAGTTGAAATTGAAAATGCGAAATGGAAAATTCGAAATTATAAATTTGTATTTCAAAATGCTAAAGGCGAATTGCGAAAGGCAAAAGACGAAAGGCGAAAGGCGAAGGGCGAAAATCGAAAGGCGAAAGGCGAAATGCAAAAGGCGAAAGGCGAAAGGCGAAAGGCGAAAGGCGAAAGGCGAAAGGCGAAAGGCGAAAGGCGAAAGGCGAAAGGCGAAAGGCGAAAGGCGAAAGGGGAAAGGCGAAAGGGGAAAGGCGAAAGGCGAAAGGCGGAAGGCGAAAGGGGAAAGGCGAAAGGCGAAAAGCGAAAGGCGAAAGGCGAAAGGCGAAAGGCGAAAGGCGAAAGGCGAAAGGCGAAAGGCGAAAGGCGAAAGGCGAAAGGCGAAAGGCGAAAGGCGAACGGCGAAAGGCGAAAGGCGAAAAGCGGAAGGCAAAAGGAAAAACGATTTTCAAAACATGAAATGAAAATGGAGAAATTTAAAATGCCTGAAGCAAAAGAAAAAACGATATTCAAAAGATAAAATACAAAAGGTGAAATTGAAAATGCGAAATGGAAAATTCGAAATTATAAATTTGTATTTCAAAATGCTAAAGGCTAATTGCGAAAGACGAAAGACGAAAGGCGAAGGGCGAAAGTCGAAAGGCGAAAGGCGAAATGCAAAAGGCGAAAGGCGAAAGGCGAAAGGTGAAAGGCGAAAGGCGAAAGGTGAAAGGCGAAAGGCGAAAGGCGAAAGGCGGAAGGCGAAAGGAAAAAGGCGAAAGGCGAAAGGCGAAAGGCGAAAGGCGAAAGGCGGAAGGTGAAACGCGTAAGGCGAAAGGCGAAAGGCGAAAGGCGAAAGGCGAAAGGCGAAAGGCGAAAGGCGAAAGGCGAAAGGCGTAAGGCGAAAGGTGAAAGGCGAAAGGCGAAAGGCGAAAGGCGAAAGGCGAAAGGCGAAAGGCGAAAGGCGAAAGGCGAAAGACGAAAGGCGAAAGGCGAAAGGCGAAAGGCGAAAGGCGAAAGGCAAAAGGCGAAAGGCGAAAGGCGAAAGGCGAAAGGCGAAAGGCGAAAGGCGGAAGGTGAAAGGTGAAAGGCGAAAGGCGAAAGGCGAAAGGCGAAAGGCGAAAAGCGAAAGGCGAAAGGCGAAAGGCGAAAGGCGAAAGGCGAAAGGCGAAAGGCGAAAGGCAAAGGCGAAAGGCGAAAGGCGAAAAGCGGAAGGCAAAAGGAAAAACGATTTTCAAAACATGAAATGAAAATGGAGAAATTTAAAATGCCTAAAGCAAAAGAAAAAATACAAAAGGTGAAATTGAAAATGCGAAATGGAAAATTCGAAATTATAAATTTGTATTTCAAAATGCTAAAGGCGAATTGCGAAAGGCGAAAGACGAAAGGCGAAGGGCGAAAGTCGAAAGGCGAAAGGCGAAATGCAAAAGGCGAAAGGCGAAAGGCGAAAGGTGAAAGGCGAAAGGCGAAAGGTGAAAGGCGAAATTCGAAAGGCGAAAGGCGAAAGGCGAAAGGCGAAAGGCGAAAGGCGAAAGGCGAAAGGCGAAAGGCGAAAGGCGAAAGGCGAAAGGCGAAAGGCGAAAGGCGAAAGGCGAAAGGGGAAAGGCGAAAGGCGAAAGGCGAAAGGCGGAAGGTGAAAGGCGAAAGGCGAAAGGCGAAAGGCGAAAGGCGAAAGGCGAAAGGCGAAAGGCGAAAGGCGAAAGGCGAAAGGCGAAAGGCGAAAGGCGAAAGGCGAAAGGCGAAAGGCGAAAGGCGAAAGGCGAAAGGCGAAAGGCGAAAGGCGAAAGGCGAAAGGCGAAAGGCGAAAGGCGAACGGCGAAAGGCGAAAGGCGAAAGGAGAAAAGCGGAAGGCAAAAGGAAAAACGATTTTCAAAACATGAAATGAAAATGGAGAAATTTCAAATGCCTGAAGCAAAAGAAAAAACGATATTCAAAAGATAAAATACAAAAGTTGAAATTGAAAATGCGAAATGGAAAATTCGAAATTATAAATTTGTATTTCAAAATGCTAAAGGCTAATTGCGAAAGACGAAAGACGAAAGGCGAAGGGCGAAAGTCGAAAGGCGAAATTCGAAATGCAAAAGGCGAAAGGAGAAAGGCGAAAGGTGAAAGGCGAAAGGCGAAAGGTGAAAGGCGAAAGGCGAAAGGCGAAAGGCGAAAGGCGAAAGGCGAAAGGCGTAATGCGAAAGGCGAAAGGAGAAAGGCGAAAGGCGAAAGGCGAAAGGCGAAAGGCGAAAGGGGAAAGGCGAAAGGCGAAAGGCGAAAGGCGAAAGACGAAAGGCGAAAGGCGTAAGGCGAAAGGCGAAAGGCGAAAGGCGAAAGGCGAAAGGCGAAAGGCGAAAGGCGAAAGGCGAAAGGCGAAAGGCGAAAGACGAAAGGCGAAAGGCGTAAGGCGAAAGGCGAAAGGCGAAAGGCAAAAGGCGAAAGGCGAAAGGCGAAAGGCGAAAGGCGAAAGGCGAAAGGCGAAAGGCGAAAGGCGAAAGGCGAAAGGCGAAAGGCGAAAGGCGAAAGGCGAAAGGCGAAAGGCGAAAGGCGAAAAGCGGAAGGCAAAAGGAAAAATGATTTTCAAAACATGAAATGAAAATGGAGAAATTTAAAATGCCTAAAGCAAAAGAAAAAACGATATTCAAAAGATAAAATACAAAAGTTGAAATTGAAAATGCGAAATGGAAAATTCGAAATTATAAATTTGTATTTCAAAATGCTAAAGGCGAATTGCGAAAGGCAAAAGACGAAAGGCGAAAGGCGAAGGGCGAAAGTCGAAAGGCGAAAGGCGAAATGCAAAAGGCGAAAGGCGAAAGGCGAAAGGTGAAAGGCGAAAGGCGAAAGGTGAAAGGCGAAAGGCGAAAGGCGAAAGGCGAAAGGCGAAAGGCGAAAGGCGAAAGGCGAAAGGCGAAAGGCGTAAGGCGAAAGGCGAAAGGCGAAAGGCGAAAGGCGAAAGGCGAAAGGCGAAAGGCGAAAGGCGAAAGGCGAAAGGCGAAAGGCGAAAGGCGAAAGGCGAAAGGCGAAAGGCGAAAGGCGAAAGGCGAAAGGCGAAAGGCGAAAGGCGGAAGGCGAAAGGGGAAAGGCGAAAGGCGAAAAGCGAAAGGCGAAAGGCGAAAGGCGAAAGGCGAAAGGCGAACGGCGAAAGGCGAAAGGCGAAAGGCGAAAAGCGGAAGGCAAAAGGAAAAACGATTTTCAAAACATGAAATAAAATGGAGAAATTTAAAATGCCTGAAGCAAAAGAAAAAACGATATTCAAAAGATAAAATACAAAAGTTGAAATTGAAAATGCGAAATGGAAAATTCGAAATTACAAATTTGTATTTCAAAATGCTAAAGGCTAATTGCGAAATACGAAAGACGAAAGGCGAAGGGCGAAAGTCGAAAGGCGAAAGGCGAAATGCAAAAGGCGAAAGGCGAAAGGTGAAAGGCGAAAGGCGAAAGGCGAAAGGCGAAAGGCGAAAAGTGAAAGGCGAAAAGTGAAAGGCGAAAGGCGAAAGGCGAAAGGCGAAATGCGGAAGGCGAAAGGCGAAAGGTGAAGGGCGAGAGGCAAAAGTCAAAATGCCTAAGGAAAAACGATTTTCAAAACATGAAATAAAAATGGAGAAATTTAAAATGCCTAAAGCAAAAGAAAAAACGATATTCAACAGATAAAATACAAAAGTTGAAATTGAAAATGCGAAATGGAAAATTCGAAATTATAAATTCGTATTTCAAAAGGCTAAAGGCGAAATGCGAAAGGCGAAAGACGAAAGGCGAAGGGCGATTGTCGAAAGGCGAATGGCGAAAGGCGAAAGGCGAAAGGCGAAAGGCGAAAGGCGATATGCGAAAGGCGAAAGGCGAAAGGCGAAAGGCGAAAGGCGAAAGGCGAAAGGCAAAAGGCGAAAGGCGAAAGGCGAAAGGCGAAAGGCGAAAGGCGAAAGGCGAAAGGCGAAAGGCGAAAGGCGAAAGGCGAAAGGCGAAATGCGAAAGGCGAAAGGCGAAAGGCGAAAGGCGAAAGGCGAAAGGCGAAAGGCGAAAGGCGAAAGGCGAAAGGCGAAAAGCGGAAGGCAAAAGGAAAAATGATTTTCAAAACATGAAATGAAAATGGAGAAATTTAAAATGCCTAAAGCAAAAGAAAAAACGATATTCAAAAGATAAAATACAAAAGTTGAAATTGAAAATGCGAAATGGAAAATTCGAAATTATAAATTTGTATTTCAAAATGCTAAAGGCGAATTGCGAAAGGCGAAAGACGAAAGGCGAAAGGCGAAGGGCGAAAGTCGAAAGGCGAAAGGCGAAATGCAAAAGGCGAAAGGCGAAAGGCGAAAGGTGAAAGGCGAAAGGCGAAAGGTGAAAGGCGAATGCCGAAAGGCGAAAGGCGAAAGGCGAAAGGCGAAAGGCGAAAGGCGAAAGGCGAAAGGCGAAAGGCGAAAGGCGAAAGGCGAAAGGCGAAAAGCGGAAGGCAAAAGGAAAAATGATTTTCAAAACATGAAATGAAAATGGAGAAATTTAAAATGCCTAAAGCAAAAGAAAAAACGATATTCAAAAGATAAAATACAAAAGTTGAAATTGAAAATGCGAAATGGAAAATTCGAAATTATAAATTTGTATTTCAAAATGCTAAAGGCGAATTGCGAAAGGCGAAAGACGAAAGGCGAAAGGCGAAGGGCGAAAGTCGAAAGGCGAAAGGCGAAATGCAAAAGGTGAAAGGCGAAAGGCGAAAGGTGAAAGGCGAAAGGCGAAAGGTGAAAGGCGAAAGCCGAAAGGAGAAAGGCGAAAGGCGAAAGGCGAAATTCGACAGGCGGAAGGCGAAAAGCGAAAGGCGGAAGGTGAAAGGCGAAAGGCGAAAGGCGAAAAGCGAAAGGCGAAAGGCGAAAGGCGAAAGTTGAAAGGCGAAAGGCGAAAAGTGAAAGGCGAAAAGTGAAAGGCGAAAGGCGTAAGGCGAAAGGCGAAAGGCGGAAGGCGAAAGGCGAAAGGTGAAGGGCGAGAGGCAAAAGTCAAAATGCCTAAGGCAAAAGGAAAAACGATTTTCAAAACATGAAATAAAAATGGAGAAATTTAAAATGCCTAAAGCAAAAGAAAAAAACGATATTCAACAGATAAAATACAAAAGTTGAAATTGAAAATGCGAAATGGAAAATTCGAAATTATAAATTTGTATTTCAAAATGCTAAAGGCGAATTGCGAAAGGCGAAAGACGAAAGGCGAAAGGCGAAGGGCGAAAGTCGAAAGGCGAAAGGCGAAATGCAAAAGGCGAAAGGCGAAAGGCGAAAGGTGAAAGGCGAAAGGCGAAAGGTGAAAGGCGAAAGGCGAAAGGCGAAAGGCGAAAGGCGAAAAGCGGAAGGCAAAAGGAAAAATGATTTTCAAAACATGAAATGAAAATGGAGAAATTTAAAATGCCTAAAGCAAAAGAAAAAACGATATTCAAAAGATAAAATACAAAAGTTGAAATTGAAAATGCGAAATGGAAAATTCGAAATTATAAATTTGTATTTCAAAATGCTAAAGGCGATTTGCGAAAGGCGAAAGACGAAAGGCGAAAGGCGAAGGGCGAAAGTCGAAAGTCGAAAGGCGAAATGCAAAAGGCGAAAGGCGAAAGGCGAAAGGTGAAAGGCGAAAGGCGAAAGGTGAAAGGCGAAAGCCGAAAGGCGAAAGGCGAAAGGCGAAAGGCGAAAGGCGAAAGGCGTAAGGCGAAAGGCGAAAGGCGAAAGGCGAAAGGCGAAAGGCGAAAGGCGAAAGGCGTAAGGCGAAAGGCGAAAGGCGAAAGGCGAAAGGCGAAAGGCGAAAGGCGAAAGGCGAAAGGCGAAAGGCGAAAGGCGAAAGGCGAAAGGCGAAAGGCGAAAAGCGGAAGGCAAAAGGAAAAATGATTTTCAAAACATGAAATGAAAATGGAGAAATTTAAAATGCCTAAAGCAAAAGAAAAAACGATATTCAAAAGATAAAATACAAAAGTTGAAATTGAAAATGCGAAATGGAAAATTCGAAATTATAAATTTGTATTTCAAAATGCTAAAGGCGAATTGCGAAAGGCGAAAGACGAAAGGCGAAAGGCGAAGGGCGAAAGTCGAAAGGCGAAAGGCGAAATGCAAAAGGCGAAAGGCGAAAGGCGAAAGGTGAAAGGCGAAAGGCGAAAGGTGAAAGGCGAAAGCCGAAAGGCGAAAGGCGAAAGGCGAAAGGCGAAAGGCGAAAGGCGAAAGGCGAAAGGCGAAAGGCGAAAGGCGAAAGGCGAAAGGCGAAAGGCGAAAAGCGGAAGGCAAAAGGAAAAATGATTTTCAAAACATGAAATGAAAATGGAGAAATTTAAAATGCCTAAAGCAAAAGAAAAAACGATATTCAAAAGATAAAATACAAAAGTTGAAATTGAAAATGCGAAATGGAAAATTCGAAATTATAAATTTGTATTTCAAAATGCTAAAGGCGAATTGCGAAAGGCGAAAGACGAAAGGCGAAAGGCGAAGGGCGAAAGTCGAAAGGCGAAAGGCGAAATGCAAATGGCGAAAGGCGAAAGGCGAAAGGTGAAAGGCGAAAGGCGAAAGGTGAAAGGCGAAAGCCGAAAGGCGAAAGGCGAAAGGCGAAAGGCGAAAGGCGTAAGGCGAAAGGCGAAAGGCGAAAGGCGAAAGGCGAAAGGCGAAAGGCGTAAGGCGAAAGGCGAAAGGCGAAAGGCGAAAGGCGAAAGGCGAAAGGCGAAAGGCGAAAGGCGAAAGGCGAAAGGCGAAAGGCGAAATTCGAAAGCCGGAATGCGAAAAGCGAAAGGCGGAAGGTGAAAGGCGAAAGGCGAAAGGCGAAAGGCGAAAGGCGAAAGGCGAAAGGTGAAAGGCGAAAGGCGAAAGGCGAAAGGCGAAAGGCGAAAGGCGAAAGGCGTAAGGCGAAAGGCGAAAGGCGAAAGGCGAAAGGCGAAAGGCGAAAGGCGAAAGGCGAAAGGCGAAAGGCGAAAGGCGAAAGGCGAAAGGGGAAAGGCGAAAGGGGAAAGGCGAAAGGCGAAAGGCGGAAGGCGGAAGGCAAAAGGAAAAACGATTTTCAAAACATGAAATTAAAATGGAGAAATTTAAAATGCCTAAAGCAAAAGAAAAAACGATATTCAAAAGATAAAATACAAAAGTTGAAATTGAAAATGCGAAATGGAAAATTCGAAATTATAAATTTGTATTTCAAAATGCTAAAGGCGAATTGCGAAAGGCGAAAGACGAAAGGCGAAAGACGAAAGGCGAAAGGCGAAGGGCGAAAGTCGAAAGGCGAAAGGCGAAATGCAAAAGGCGAAAGGCGAAAGGCGAAAGGTGAAAGGCGAAAGGCGAAATCCGAAAGGCGAAAGGCGAAAGGCGAAAGGCGAAAGGCGACAGGCGTAAGGCGAAAGGCGAAAGGCGAAAGGCGAAAGGCGAAAGGCGAAAGGCGAAAGGCGAAAGGCGTAAGGCGAAAGGCGAAAGGCGAAAGGCGAAAGGCGAAAGGCGAAAGGCGAAAGGCGAAAGGCGAAAGGCGAAAGGCGAAAGGCGAAAGGCGAAAGGCGAAAGGCGAAAGGCGAAAGGCGAAATTCGAAAGCCGGAATGCGAAAAGCGAAAGGCGGAAGGTGAAAGGCGAAAGGCGAAAGGCGAAAGGCGAAAGGCGAAAGGCGAAAGGTGAAAGGCGAAAGGCGAAAGGCGAAAGGCGAAAGGCGAAAGGCGAAAGGCGAAAGGCGTAAGGCGAAAGGCGAAAGGCGAAAGGCGAAAGGCGAAAGGCGAAAGGCGAAAGGCGAAAGGCGAAAGGCGAAAGGCGAAAGGCGAAAGGGGAAAGGCGAAAGGGGAAAGGCGAAAGGCGAAAGGCGGAAGGCGGAAGGCAAAAGGAAAAACGATTTTCAAAACATGAAATAAAAATGGAGAAATTTAAAATGCCTAAAGCAAAAGAAAAAACGATATTCAACAGATAAAATACAAAAGTTGAAATTGAAAATGCGAAATGGAAAATTCGAAATTATAAATTCGTATTTCAAAAGGCTAAAGGCGAAATGCGAAAGGCGAAAGACGAAAGGCGAAGGGCGATTGTCGAAAGGCGAATGGCGAAAGGCGAAAGGCGAAAGGCGAAAGGCGAAAGGCGATATGCGAAAGGCGAAAGGCGAAAGGCGAAAGGCGAAAGGCGAAAGGCGAAAGGCAAAAGGCGAAAGGCGAAAGGCGAAAGGCGAAAGGCGAAAGGCGAAAGGCGAAAGGCGAAAGGCGAAAGGCGAAAGGCGAAAGGCGAAATGCGAAAGGCGAAAGGCGAAAGGCGAAAGGCGAAAGGCGAAAAGCGGAAGGCAAAAGGAAAAATGATTTTCAAAACATGAAATGAAAATGGAGAAATTTAAAATGCCTAAAGCAAAAGAAAAAACGATATTCAAAAGATAAAATACAAAAGTTGAAATTGAAAATGCGAAATGGAAAATTCGAAATTATAAATTTGTATTTCAAAATGCTAAAGGCGAATTGCGAAAGGCAAAAGACGAAAGGCGAAAGGCGAAGGGCGAAAGTCGAAAGGCGAAAGGCGAAAGGCGAAAGGTGAAAGGCGAAAGGCGAAAGGTGAAAGGCGAAAGGCGAAAGGCGAAAGGCGAAAGGCGAAAAGCGGAAGGCAAAAGGAAAAATGATTTTCAAAACATGAAATGAAAATGGAGAAATTTAAAATGCCTAAAGCAAAAGAAAAAACGATATTCAAAAGATAAAATACAAAAGTTGAAATTGAAAATGCGAAATGGAAAATTCGAAATTATAAATTTGTATTTCAAAATGCTAAAGGCGAATTGCGAAAGGCGAAAGACGAAAGGCGAAAGGCGAAGGGCGAAAGTCGAAAGGCGAAATGCAAAAGGCGAAAGGCGAAAGGCGAAAGGTGAAAGGCGAAAGGCGAAAGGTGAAAGGCGAAAGCCGAAAGGCGAAAGGCGAAAGGCGAAAGGCGTAAGGCGAAAGGCGAAAGGCGAAAGGCGAAAGGCGAATGGCGAAAGGCGAAAGGCGTAAGGCGAAAGGCGAAAGGCGAAAGGTGAAAGGCGAAAGGCGAAAGGCGAAAGGCGAAAGGCGAAAGGCGAAAGGCGAAAGGCGTAAGGCGAAAGGCGAAAGGCGAAAGGCGAAAGGCGAAAGGCGAAAGGCGAAAGGCGAAAGGCGAAAGGCGAAAGGCGAAAGGCGAAAGGGGAAAGGCGAAAGGGGAAAGGCGAAAGGCGAAAGGCGGAAGGCGGAAGGCGAAAGGCGAAAGGCGAAAGGCGTAAGGCGAAAGGCGAAAGGCGAAAGGCGAAAGGCGAAAGGCGAAAGGCGAAAGGCGAAAGGCGAAAGGCGAAAGGCGAAAGGCGAAAGGGGAAAGGCGAAAGGGGAAAGGCGAAAGGCGAAAGGCGGAAGGCGGAAGGCAAAAGGAAAAACGATTTTCAAAACATGAAATTAAAATGGAGAAATTTAAAATGCCTAAAGCAAAAGAAAAAACGATATTCAAAAGATAAAATACAAAAGTTGAAATTGAAAATGCGAAATGGAAAATTCGAAATTATGAATTTGTATTTCAAAATGCTAAAGGCGAATTGCGAAAGGCGAAAGACGAAAGGCGAAAGACGAAAGGCGAAAGGCGAAGGGCGAAAGTCGAAAGGCGAAAGGCGAAATGCAAAAGGCGAAAGGCGAAAGGCGAAAGGCGAAAGGTGAAAGGCGAAAGGCGAAAGGAGAAAGGCGAAAGGCGAAAGGCGAAATTCGACAGGCGGAAGGCGAAAAGCGAAAGGCGGAAGGTGAAAGGCGAAAGGCGAAAGGCGAAAGGCGAAAAGCGAAAGGCGAAAGGCGAAAGGCGAAAGTTGAAAGTTGAAAGGCGAAAAGTGAAAGGCGAAAAGTGAAAGGCGAAAGGCGTAAGGCGAAAGGCGAAAGGCGGAAGGCGAAAGGCGAAAGGTGAAGGGCGAGAGGCAAAAGTCAAAATGCCTAAGGCAAAAGGAAAAACGATTTTCAAAACATGAAATAAAAATGGAGAAATTTAAAATGCCTAAAGCAAAAGAAAAAAACGATATTCAACAGATAAAATACAAAAGTTGAAATTGAAAATGCGAAATGGAAAATTCGAAATTATAAATTTGTATTTCAAAATGCTAAAGGCGAATTGCGAAAGGCGAAAGACGAAAGGCGAAAGGCGAAGGGCGAAAGTCGAAAGGCGAAAGGCGAAATGCAAAAGGCGAAAGGCGAAAGGCGAAAGGTGAAAGGCGAAAGGCGAAAGGTGAAAGGCGAAAGGCGAAAGGCGAAAGGCGAAAGGCGAAAGGCGTAAGGCGAAAGGCGAAAGGCGAAAGGCGAAAGGCGAAAGGCGAAAGGCGAAAGGCGAAAGGCGAAAGGCGAAAGGCGAAAGTCGAAAGGCGAAATGCGAAAGGCGAAAGGCGAAAGGCGAAAGGCGAAAGGCGAAAGGCGAAAGGCGAAAGGCGAAAGGTGAAGGGCGAGAGGCAAAAGTCAAAATGCCTAAGGCAAAAGGAAAAACGATTTTCAAAACATGAAATAAAAATGGAGAAATTTAAAATGCCTAAAGCAAAAGAAAAAACGATATTCAACAGATAAAATACAAAAGTTGAAATTGAAAATGCGAAATGGAAAATTCGAAATTATAAATTTGTATTTCAAAATGCTAAAGGCGAATTGCGAAAGGCGAAAGACGAAAGGCGAAGGGCGAAAGTCGAAAGGCGAAAGGCGAAAGGCAAAAGTCGAAAGGCGACAGGCGAAAGGCGAAAGGAGAAAGGTGAAAGGCGAAAGGCGAAAGGCGAAAGGCGAAAGGCGAAAGGCGAAAGGCGAAAGGCGAAAGGCGAAATTCGACAGGCGGAAGGCGAAAAGCGAAAGGCGGAAGGTGAAAGGCGAAAGGTGAAAGGCGAAAGGCGAAAGTCGAAAGGCGAAATGCGAAAGGCGAAAGGCGAAAGGCGAAAGGCGAAAGGCGAAAGGCGAAAGGCGAAAGGCGAAAGGCGAAAGGCGAAAGGCGAAAGGCGAAAAGCGAAAGGCGAAAGGCGAAAGGCGAAAGGCAAAAGGCGAAAGGCGAAAGGCGAAAGGCGAAAGGCGAAAGGCGACAGGCGAAAGGCGAAAGGAGAAAGTTGAAAGGCGAAAGGCGAAAGGCGAAAGGCGAAATTCGACAGGCGGAAGGCGAAAAGCGAAAAGCGGAAGGTGAAAGGCGAAAGGCGAAAGGCGAAAGGCGAAAAGCGAAAGGCGAAATGCGAAAGGCGAAAGTTGAAAGGCGAAAGGCGAAAAGTGAAAGGCGAAAAGTGAAAGGCGAAAGGCGTAAGGCGAAAGGCGAAAGGCGGAAGGCGAAAGGCGAAAGGTGAAGGGCGAGAGGCAAAAGTCAAAATGCCTAAGGCAAAAGGAAAAACGATTTTCAAAACATGAAATAAAAATGGAGAAATTTAAAATGCCTAAAGCAAAAGAAAAAACGATATTCAACAGATAAAATACAAAAGTTGAAATTGAAAATGCGAAATGGAAAATTCGAAATTATAAATTCGTATTTCAAAATGCTAAAGGCGAAATGCGAAAGGCGAAAGACGAAAGGCGAAGGGCGAAAGTCGAAAGGCGAAAGGCGAAAGGCAAAAGAAAAAGGCGAAAGGCGAAAGGCGAAAGGCGAAAGGCGAAAGGCGAAAGGCGAAAGGCGAAAGGCGAAAGGCGAAAGGCAAAAGGCGAAAGGCGAAAGGCGAAAGGCGAAAGGCGAAAGGCGAAAGGCGGAAGGCGAAAGGCGAAAGGCGAAAGGCGAAAGGCGAAAGGCGAAAGGCGAAAGGCGAAAGGCGAAAAGCGGAAGGCAAAAGGAAAAATGATTTTCAAAACATGAAATGAAAATGGAGAAATTTAAAATGCCTAAAGCAAAAGAAAAAACGATATTCAAAAGATAAAATACAAAAGTTGAAATTGAAAATGCGAAATGGAAAATTCGAAATTATAAATTTCTATTTCAAAATGCTAAAGGCGAATTGCGAAAGGCGAAAGGCGAAGGGCGAAAGTCGAAAGGCGAAATGCAAAAGGCGAAAGGCGAAAGGCGAAAGGCGAAAGGTGAAAGGCGAAAGGCGAAAGGTGAAAGGCGAAAGGCGAAAGGCGAAAGGGGCGAAAGGCGAAAGGCGTAAGGCGAAAGGCGAAAGGCGAAAGGCGAAAGGCGAAAGGCGAAAGGCGAAAGGCGAAAGGCGAAAGGCGAAAGGCGAAAGGCGAAAGGCGAAAGGCGAAAGGCGAAAGGCAAAAGGCGAAAGGCGAAAGGCGAAAGGCGAAAGGCGAAAGGCGAAAGACGAAAGGCGAAAGGCGAAAGGCAAAAGGCGAAAGGCGAAAGGCGAAAGGCAAAAGGCGAAAGGCGAAAGGCGAAAGGCGAAAGGCGAAAGGCGAAAGGCGAAAGGCGAAAGGCGAAAGGCGAAAGGCGAAAGGCGAAAGGCGAAAGGCGGAAGGCGAAAGGCGAAAGGCGAAAGGCGAAAGGCGAAAGGCGAAAGGCGAAAAGCGGAAGGCAAAAGGAAAAATGATTTTCAAAACATGAAATGAAAATGGAGAAATTTAAAATGCCTAAAGCAAAACAAAAAACGATATTCAAAAGATAAAATACAAAAGTTGAAATTGAAAATGCGAAATGGAAAATTCGAAATTATAAATTTGTATTTCAAAATGCTAAAGGCGAATTGCGAAAGGCGAAAGACGAAAGGCGAAAGGCGACGGGCGAAAGTCGAAAGGCGAAAGGCGAAATGCAAAAGGCGAAAGGCGAAAGGCGAAGGGCGAAAGTCGAAAGGCTAAAGGCGAAATGCAAAAGGCGAAAGGCGAAAGGCGAAAGGCGTAAGGCGAAAGGCGAAAGGCGAAAGGCGAAAGGCGAAAGGCGAAAGGCGAAAGGCGAAAGGCGAAAGGCGAAAGGCGAAAGGCGAAAGGCGAAAGGCGAAAGGCGAAAGGCGAAAGGCGAAAGGCGAAAGGCGAAAGGCGAAAGGCGAAAGGCGAAAGGCGAAAGTCGAAAGGGGAAAGGCGAAAGGGGAAAGGCGAAAGGCGAAAGGCGAAAGGCGGAAGGCGAAAGGGGAAAGGCGAAAGACGAAAGGGGAAAGGCGAAAGGCGAAAGGCGGAAGGTGAAAGGCGTAAGGCGAAAGGCGAAAGGCGAAAGGCGAAAGGCGAAAGGCGAAAGGCGGAAGGCGAAAGGCGAAAGGCGAAAGGCGAAAGGCGAAAGGCGAAAGGCGAAAGGCGAAAGGCGAAAGGCGAAAAGCGGAAGGCAAAAGGAAAATGATTTTCAAAACATGAAATGAAAATGGAGAAATTTAAAATGCCTAAAGCAAAACAAAAAACGATATTCAAAAGATAAAATACAAAAGTTGAAATTGAAAATGCGAAATGGAAAATTCGAAATTATAAATTTGTATTTCAAAATGCTAAAGGCGAATTGCGAAAGGCGAAAGACGAAAGGCGAAAGGCGAAGGGCGAAAGTCGAAAGGCGAAAGGCGAAATGCAAAAGGCGAAAGGCGAAAGGCGAAAGCAAAAGGCGAAAGGCGAAAGGCGAAAGGCGAAAGGCGAAAGGCGAAAGGCGAAAGGCGAAAGGCGAAAGGCGAAAGGCGGAAGGCGAAAGGCGAAAGGCGAAAGGCGAAAGGCGAAAGGCGAAAGGCGAAAGGCGAAAGGCGAAAGGCGAAAGGCGAAAGGCGAAAAGCGGAAGGCAAAAGGAAAAATGATTTTCAAAACATGAAATGAAAATGGAGAAATTTAAAATGCCTAAAGCAAAACAAAAAACGATATTCAAAAGATAAAATACAAAAGTTGAAATTGAAAATGCGAAATGGAAAATTCGAAATTATAAATTTGTATTTCAAAATGCTAAAGGCGAATTGCGAAAGGCGAAAGACGAAAGGCGAAAGGCGAAGGGCGAAAGTCGAAAGGCGAAAGGCGAAATGCAAAAGGCGAAAGGCGAAAGGCGAAAGGCGAAAGGTGAAAGGCGAAAGGCGAAAGGTGAAAGGCGAAAGGCGAAAGGCGAAAGGCGAAAGGCGAATGGCGAAAGTTGAAAGGCGAAAGGCGAAAAGTGAAAGGCGAAAAGTGAAAGGCGAAAGGCGAAAGGCGAAAGGCGAAAGGCGAAAGGCGAAAAACGGAAGGCGAAAGGCGAAAGGTGAAGGGCGAGAGGCAAAAGTCAAAATGCCTAAGGCAAAAGGAAAAACGATTTTCAAAACATGAAATAAAAATGGAGAAATTTAAAATGCCTAAAGCAAAACAAAAAACGATATTCAAAAGATAAAATACAAAAGTTGAAATTGAAAATGCGAAATGGAAAATTCGAAATTATAAATTTGTATTTCAAAATGCTAAAGGCGAATTGCGAAAGGCGAAAGACGAAAGGCGAAAGGCGAAGGGCGAAAGTCGAAAGGCGAAAGGCGAAATGCAAAAGGCGAAAGGCGAAAGGCGAAAGGTGAAAGGCGAAAGGCGAAAGGTGAAAGGCGAAAGGCGAAAGGCGAAAGGCGTAAGGCGAAAGGCGAAAGGCGAAAGGCGAAAGGCGAAAGGCGAAAGGCGAAAGGCGAAAGGCGAAAGGCGAAAGGCGAAAGGCGAAAGGCGAAAGGCGAAAGGCGAAAGGCGAAAGGCGAAAGGCGAAAGGTGAAAGGCGAAAGGCGAAAGGCGAAAGGCGAAAGGCGAAAGGCGAAAGGCGAAAGTCGAAAGGGGAAAGGCGAAAGGGAAAAGGCGAAAGGCGAAAGGCGAAAGGCGGAAGGCGAAAGGGGAAAGGCGAAAGACGAAAGGGGAAAGGCGAAAGGCGAAAGGCGAAAGGCGGAAGGTGAAAGGCGTAAGGTGAAAGGCGAAAGGCGAAAGGCGAAAGGCGAAAGGCGAAAGGCGAAAGGCGAAAGGCGAAAGGCGGAAGGTGAAAGGCGTAAGGCGAAAGGCGAAAGGCGAAAGGCGAAAGGCGAAAGGCGAAAGGCGAAAGGCGAAAGGCGAAAGACGAAAGGCGAAAGGCGAAAGGCGAAAGGCGAAAGGCGAAAGGCGAAAGGCGAAAGGCGACAGGCGAAAGGCGAAAGGCGAAAGGCGAAAGGCGGAAGGCGAAAGGCGAAAGGCGAAAGGCGAAAAGCGGAAGGCAAAAGGAAAAATGATTTTCAAAACACGAAATGAAAATGGAGAAATTTAAAATGCCTAAAGCAAAACAAAAAACGATATTCAAAAGATAAAATACAAAAGTTGAAATTGAAAATGCGAAATGGAAAATTCGAAATTATAAATTTGTATTTCAAAATGCTAAAGGCGAATTGCGAAAGGCGAAAGACGAAAGGCGAAAGGCGAAGGGCGAAAGTCGAAAGGCGAAATGCAAAAGGCGAAAGACGAAAGGCGAAAGGTGAAAGGCGAAAGGTGAAAGGCGAAAGGCGAAAGGCGTAAGGCGAAAGGCGAAAGGCGAAAGGCGAAAGGCGAAAGGCGAAAGGCGAAAGGCGAAAGGCGAAAGGCGAAAGGCGAAAGGCGAAAGGCGAAAGGCGAAAGGCGAAAGGCGAAAGGCGAAAGGCGTAAGGCGAAAGGCGAAAGGCGAAAGGCGAAAGGCGAAAGTCGAAAGGGGAAAGGCGAAAGGGGAAAGGCGAAAGGCGAAAGGCGAAAGGCGGAAGGCGAAAGGGGAAAGGCGAAAGGTGAAAGGCGAAAGGCGAAAGGCGAAAGGCGTAAGGCGAAAGGCGAAAGGCGAAAGGCGAAAGGCGAAAGGCGAAAGGCGAAAGGCGAAAGGCGAAAGGCGAAAGGAGAAAGGCGAAAGGCGAAAGGCGAAAGGCGAAAGGCGAAAGGGGAAAGGCGAAAGGGAAAAGGCGAAAGGCGAAAGGCGAAAGGCGGAAGGCGAAAGGGGAAAGGCGAAAGACGAAAGGGGAAAGGCGAAAGGCGAAAGGCGGAAGGTGAAAGGCGGAAGGTGAAAGGCGAAAGGCGAAAGGCGAAAGGCGAAAGGCGAAAGGCGAAAGGCGAAAGGCGAAAGGCGAAAGGCGAAAGGCGAAAGGCGGAAGGTGAAAGGCGTAAGGCGAAAGGCGAAAGGCGAAAGGCGAAAGGCGAAAGGCGAAAGGCGAATTGCGAAAGGCGAAAGACGAAAGGCGAAAGGCGAAGGGCGAAAGTCGAAAGGCGAAAGGCGAAATGCAAAAGGCGAAAGGCGAAAGGCGAAAGGTGAAAGGCGAAAGGCGAAAGGTGAAAGGCGAAAGGCGAAAGGCGAAAGGCGTAAGGCGAAAGGCGAAAGGCGAAAGGCGAAAGGCGAAAGGCGAAAGGCGAAAGGCGAAAGGCGAAAGGCGAAAGGCGAAAGGCGAAAGGCGAAAGGCGAAAGGCGAAAGGCGAAAGGCGAAAGGCGAAAGGCGAAAGGCGAAAGGCGAAAGGCGAAAAGCGAAAGGCGAAAGGCGTAAGGCGAAAGGCGAAAGGCGAAAGGCGAAAGGCGAAAGGCGAAAGGCGAAAGGCGAAAGGCGAAAGGCGAAAGGCGAAAGGCGAAAGGCGAAAGGCGAAATGCAAAAGGCGAAAGGCGAAAGGCGAAAGGTGAAAGGCGAAAGGCGAAAGGTGAAAGGCGAAAGGCGAAAGGCGAAAGGCGTAAGGCGAAAGGCGAAAGGCGAAAGGCGAAAGGCGAAAGGCGAAAGGCGAAAGGCGAAAGGCGAAAGGCGAAAGGCGAAAGGCGAAAGGCGAAAGGCGTAAGGCGAAAGACGAAAGGCGAAAGGCGAAAGGCGAAAGGCGAAAGGCGAAAGGCGAAAGGCGAAAGGCGAAAGGCGAAAGGCGAAAGGCGAAAGGCGAAAGGCGAAAGGCGAAAGGCGAAAGGCGAAAGGCGAAAGGCGAAAGGCGAAAGGCGAAAGGCGAAAAGCGAAAGGCGAAAGGCGTAAGGCGAAAGGCGAAAGGCGAAAGGCGAAAGGCGAAAGGCGAAAGGCGAAAGGCGAAAGGCGAAAGGCGAAAGGCGAAAGGCGAAAGGCGAAAGGCGAAAGGCGAAAGGTGAAAGGTGAAAGGCGAAAGGCGAAAGGGGCGAAAGGCGAAAGGCGAAAAGCGAAAGGCGAAAGGCGTAAGGCGAAAGGCGAAAGGCGAAAGGCGAAAGGCGAAAGGCGAAAGGCGAAAGGCGAAAGGCGAAAGGCGAAAGGCGAAAGGCGAAAGGCGAAAGGCGTAAGGCGAAAGGCGAAAGGCGAAAGGCGAAAGGCGAAAGGCGAAAGGCGAAAGGCGAAAGGCGAAAGGCGAAAGGAGAAAGGCGAAAGGCGAAAGGCGAAAGGCGAAAGGCGAAAGGGGAAAGGCGAAAGGGAAAAGGCGAAAGGCGAAAGGCGAAAGGCGGAAGGCGAAAGGGGAAAGGCGAAAGACGAAAGGGGAAAGGCGAAAGGCGAAAGGCGGAAGGTGAAAGGCGGAAGGTGAAAGGCGAAAGGCGAAAGGCGAAAGGCGAAAGGCGAAAGGCGAAAGGCGAAAGGCGAAAGGCGAAAGGCGAAAGGCGGAAGGTGAAAGGCGTAAGGCGAAAGGCGAAAGGCGAAAGGCGAAAGGCGAAAGGCGAAAGGCGAATTGCGAAAGGCGAAAGACGAAAGGCGAAAGGCGAAGGGCGAAAGTCGAAAGGCGAAAGGCGAAATGCAAAAGGCGAAAGGCGAAAGGCGAAAGGTGAAAGGCGAAAGGCGAAAGGTGAAAGGCGAAAGGCGAAAGGCGAAAGGCGTAAGGCGAAAGGCGAAAGGCGAAAGGCGAAAGGCGAAAGGCGAAAGGCGAAAGGCGAAAGGCGAAAGGCGAAAGGCGAAAGGCGAAAGGCGAAAGGCGAAAGGCGAAAGGCGAAAGGCGAAAGGCGAAAGGCGAAAGGCGAAAGGCGAAAGGCGAAAAGCGAAAGGCGAAAGGCGTAAGGCGAAAGGCGAAAGGCGAAAGGCGAAAGGCGAAAGGCGAAAGGCGAAAGGCGAAAGGCGAAAGGCGAAAGGCGAAAGGCGAAAGGCGAAAGGCGAAATGCAAAAGGCGAAAGGCGAAAGGCGAAAGGTGAAAGGCGAAAGGCGAAAGGTGAAAGGCGAAAGGCGAAAGGCGAAAGGCGTAAGGCGAAAGGCGAAAGGCGAAAGGCGAAAGGCGAAAGGCGAAAGG
The DNA here is from genome assembly GCA_963924295.1 of Dioctria rufipes. Classification (NCBI taxonomy): domain Eukaryota; kingdom Metazoa; phylum Arthropoda; class Insecta; order Diptera; family Asilidae; genus Dioctria; species Dioctria rufipes. The sequence goes on from CAWUPM010000846.1 coordinate 25,357, forward strand.
CGAAAGGCGAAAGGCGAAAGGCGAAAGGCGAAAGGCGTAAGGCGAAAGACGAAAGGCGAAAGGCGAAAGGCGAAAGGCGAAAGGCGAAAGGCGAAAGGCGAAAGGCGAAAGGCGAAAGGCGAAAGGCGAAAGGCGAAAGGCGAAAGGCGAAAGGCGAAAGGCGAAAGGCGAAAGGCGAAAGGCGAAAGGCGAAAGGCGAAAAGCGAAAGGCGAAAGGCGTAAGGCGAAAGGCGAAAGGCGAAAGGCGAAAGGCGAAAGGCGAAAGGCGAAAGGCGAAAGGCGAAAGGCGAAAGGCGAAAGGCGAAAGGCGAAAGGCGAAAGGCGAAAGGTGAAAGGTGAAAGGCGAAAGGCGAAAGGGGCGAAAGGCGAAAGGCGAAAAGCGAAAGGCGAAAGGCGTAAGGCGAAAGGCGAAAGGCGAAAGGCGAAAGGCGAAAGGCGAAAGGCGAAAGGCGAAAGGCGAAAGGCGAAAGGCGAAAGGCGAAAGGCGAAAGGCGAAAGGCGAAAGGCGAAAGGCGTAAGGCGAAAGGCGAAAGGCGAAAGGCGAAAGGCGAAAGGCGAAAGGCGAAAGGCGAAAGGCGAAAGGCGAAAGGCGAAAGGCGAAAGGCGAAAGGCGAAAGGCGAAAGGGGCGAAAGGCGAAAGGCGAAAAGCGAAAGGCGAAAGGCGAAAGGCGAAAGGTGAAAGGTGAAAGGCGAAAGGCGAAAGGGGCGAAAGGCGAAAGGCGAAAAGCGAAAGGCGAAAGGCGTAAGGCGAAAGGCGAAAGGCGAAAGGCGAAAGGCGAAAGGCGAAAGGCGAAAGGCGAAAGGCGAAAGGCGAAAGGCGAAAGGCGAAAGGCGAAAGGCGAAAGGCGAAAGGCGAAAGGTGAAAGGTGAAAGGCGAAAGGCGAAAGGGGCGAAAGGCGAAAGGCGAAAAGCGAAAGGCGAAAGGCGTAAGGCGAAAGGCGAAAGGCGAAAGGCGAAAGGCGAAAGGCGAAAGGCGAAAGGCGAAAGGCGAAAGGCGAAAGGCGAAAGGCGAAAGGCGAAAGGCGAAAGGCGAAAGGCGAAAGGCGTAAGGCGAAAGGCGAAAGGCGAAAGGCGAAAGGCGAAAGGCGAAAGGCGAAAGGCGAAAGGCGAAAGGCGAAAGGCGAAAGGCGAAAGGCGAAAGGCGAAAGGCGAAAGGGGCGAAAGGCGAAAGGCGAAAAGCGAAAGGCGAAAGGCGAAAGGCGAAAGGTGAAAGGTGAAAGGCGAAAGGCGAAAGGGGCGAAAGGCGAAAGGCGAAAAGCGAAAGGCGAAAGGCGTAAGGCGAAAGGCGAAAGGCGAAAGGCGAAAGGCGAAAGGCGAAAGGCGAAAGGCGAAAGGCGAAAGGCGAAAGGCGAAAGGCGAAAGGCGAAAGGCGAAAGGCGAAAGGCGAAAGGCGTAAGGCGAAAGGCGAAAGGCGAAAGGCGAAAGGCGAAAGGCGAAAGGCGAAAGGCGAAAGGCGAAAGGCGAAAGGCGAAAGGCGAAAGGCGAAAGGCGAAAGGCGAAAGGCGAAAAGCGAAAGGCGAAAGGCGTAAGGCGAAAGGCGAAAGGCGAAAGGCGAAAGGCGAAAGGCGAAAGGCGAAAGGCGAAAGGCGAAAGGCGAAAGGCGAAAGGCGAAAGGCGAAAGGCGAAAGGCGAAATGCAAAAGGCGAAAGGCGAAAGGCGAAAGGTGAAAGGCGAAAGGCGAAAGGTGAAAGGCGAAAGGCGAAAGGCGAAAGGCGTAAGGCGAAAGGCGAAAGGCGAAAGGCGAAAGGCGAAAGGCGAAATGCAAAAGGCGAAAGGCGAAAGGCGAAAGGTGAAAGGCGAAAGGCGAAAGGTGAAAGGCGAAAGGCGAAAGGCGAAAGGCGTAAGGCGAAAGGCGAAAGGCGAAAGGCGAAAGGCGAAAGGCGAAAGGCGAAAGGCGAAAAGCGAAAGGCGAAAGGCGTAAGGCGAAAGGCGAAAGGCGAAAGGCGAAAGGCGAAAGGCGAAAGGCGAAAGGCGAAAGGCGAAAGGCGAAAGGCGAAAGGCGAAAGGCGAAAGGCGAAAGGCGAAAGGCGAAAGGCGAAAGGCGAAAGGCGAAAGGCGAAAGGCGAAAGGCGAAAGGCGAAAAGCGAAAGGCGAAAGGCGTAAGGCGAAAGGCGAAAGGCGAAAAGCGAAAGGCGAAAGGCGAAAGGCGAAAGGCGAAAGGCGAAAGGCGAAAGGCGAAAGGCGAAAGGCGAAAGGCGAAAGGCGAAATGCAAAAGGCGAAAGGCGAAAGGCGAAAGGCGAAAGGCGAAAGGCGAAAGGCGAAAGGCGAAAGGCGAAAGGCGAAAGGCGAAAGGCGAAAGGCGAAAGGCGAAAGGCGAAATGCAAAAGGCGAAAGGCGAAAGGCGAAAGGTGAAAGGCGAAAGGCGAAAGGTGAAAGGCGAAAGGCGAAAGGCGAAAGGCGTAAGGCGAAAGGCGAAAGGCGAAAGGCGAAAGGCGAAAGGCGAAAAGCGAAAGGCGAAAGGCGTAAGGCGAAAGGCGAAAGGCGAAAGGCGAAAGGCGAAAGGCGAAAGGCGAAAGGCGAAAGGCGAAAGGCGAAAGGCGAAAGGCGAAAGGCGTAAGGCGAAAGGCGAAAGGCGAAAGGCGAAAGGCGAAAGGCGAAATGCAAAAGGCGAAAGGCGAAAGGCGAAAGGTGAAAGGCGAAAGGCGAAAGGTGAAAGGCGAAAGGCGAAAGGTGAAAGGCGAAAGGCGAAAGGTGAAAGGCGAAAGGCGAAAGGCGAAAGGCGAAAGGCGAAAGGCGAAAAGCGAAAGGCGAAAGGCGAAAGGCGAAAAGCGAAAGGCGAAAGGCGTAAGGCGAAAGGCGAAAGGCGAAAGGCGAAAGGCGAAAGGCGAAAGGCGAAATGCAAAAGGCGAAAGGCGAAAGGCGAAAGGTGAAAGGCGAAAGGCGAAAGGTGAAAGGCGAAAGGCGAAAGGCGAAAGGCGTAAGGCGAAAGGCGAAAGGCGAAAGGCGAAAGGCGAAAGGCGAAAGGCGAAAGGCGAAAAGCGAAAGGCGAAAGGCGTAAGGCGAAAGGCGAAAGGCGAAAGGCGAAAGGCGAAAGGCGAAAGGCGAAAGGCGAAAGGCGAAAGGCGAAAGGCGAAAGGCGAAAGGCGAAAGGCGAAAAGCGAAAGGCGAAAGGCGTAAGGCGAAAGGCGAAAGGCGAAAGGCGAAAGGCGAAAGGCGAAAGGCGAAAGGCGAAAGGCGAAAGGCGAAAAGCGAAAGGCGAAAGGCGTAAGGCGAAAGGCGAAAGGCGAAAGGCGAAAGGCGAAAGGCGAAAGGCGAAAGGCGAAAGGCGAAAGGCGAAAGGCGAAAGGCGAAAGGCGAAAGGCGAAAGGCGAAATGCAAAAGGCGAAAGGCGAAAGGCGAAAGGCGAAAGGCGAAAGGCGAAAAGCGAAAGGCGAAAGGCGAAAGGCGAAAGGCGAAAGGCGAAAGGCGAAAGGCGAAAGGCGAAAGGCGAAAGGCGAAAGGCGAAAGGCGAAAGGCGAAAGGCGAAAGGCGAAAGGCGAAAGGCGAAAGGCGAAAAGCGAAAGGCGAAAGGCGTAAGGCGAAAGGCGAAAGGCGAAAGGCGAAAGGCGAAAGGCGAAAGGCGAAAGGCGAAAGGCGAAAAGCGAAAGGCGAAAGGCGTAAGGCGAAAGGCGAAAGGCGAAAGGCGAAAGGCGAAAGGCGAAAGGCGAAAGGCGAAAGGCGAAAGGCGAAAGGCGAAAGGCGAAAGGCGAAAGGCGAAAGGCGAAATGCAAAAGGCGAAAGGCGAAAGGCGAAAGGTGAAAGGCGAAAGGCGAAAGGTGAAAGGCGAAAGGCGAAAGGCGAAAGGCGTAAGGCGAAAGGCGAAAGGCGAAAGGCGAAAGGCGAAAGGCGAAATGCAAAAGGCGAAAGGCGAAAGGCGAAAGGTGAAAGGCGAAAGGCGAAAGGTGAAAGGCGAAAGGCGAAAGGCGAAAGGCGTAAGGCGAAAGGCGAAAGGCGAAAGGCGAAAGGCGAAAGGCGAAAGGCGAAAGGCGAAAAGCGAAAGGCGAAAGGCGTAAGGCGAAAGGCGAAAGGCGAAAGGCGAAAGGCGAAAGGCGAAAGGCGAAAGGCGAAAGGCGAAAGGCGAAAGGCGAAAGGCGAAAGGCGAAAGGCGAAATGCAAAAGGCGAAAGGCGAAAGGCGAAAGGTGAAAGGCGAAAGGCGAAAGGCGAAAGGCGAAAGGCGAAAGGCGAAAGGCGAAAAGCGAAAGGCGAAAGGCGAAAGGCGAAAGGCGAAAGGCGAAAGGCGAAAGGCGAAAGGCGAAAGGCGAAAGGCGAAAGGCGAAAGGCGAAAGGCGAAAGGGGCGAAAGGCGAAAGGCGAAAAGCGAAAGGCGAAAGGCGTAAGGCGAAAGGCGAAAGGCGAAAGGCGAAAGGCGAAAGGCGAAAGGCGAAAGGCGAAAGGCGAAAGGCGAAAGGCGAAAGGCGAAAGGCGAAAGGCGAAAGGCGAAATGCAAAAGGCGAAAGGCGAAAGGCGAAAGGCGAAAGGCGAAAGGCGAAAGGCGAAAGGCGAAAGGCGAAAGGCGAAAGGCGAAAAGCGAAAGGCGAAAGGCGAAAGGCGAAAGGCGAAAGGCGAAAGGCGAAAGGCGAAAGGCGAAAGGCGAAAGGCGAAAGGCGAAAGGCGAAAGGCGAAAGGCGAAAGGCGAAAGGCGAAAGGCGAAAAGCGAAAGGCGAAAGGCGTAAGGCGAAAGGCGAAAGGCGAAAGGCGAAAGGCGAAAGGCGAAAGGCGAAAGGCGAAAGGCGAAAGGCGAAAGGCGAAAGGCGAAAGGCGAAAGGCGAAATGCAAAAGGCGAAAGGCGAAAGGCGAAAGGTGAAAGGCGAAAGGCGAAAGGTGAAAGGCGAAAGGCGAAAGGCGAAAGGCGTAAGGCGAAAGGCGAAAGGCGAAAGGCGAAAGGCGAAAGGCGAAAGGCGAAAGGCGAAAGGCGAAAGGCGAAAGGCGAAAGGCGAAAGGCGAAAGGCGAAAGGCGAAAGGCGAAAGGCGAAAGGCGAAAGGCGAAAGGCGAAAGGCGAAAGGCGAAAGGCGAAAGGCGAAAGGCGAAAGTCGAAATAGGAAAGGCGAAAGGCGAAAGGCGAAAGGTGAAAGGCGTAAGGTGAAAGGCGAAAGGCGAAAGGCGAAAGGTGAAAGGTGAAAGGCGAAAGGCGAAAGGGGCGAAAGGCGAAAGGCGAAAAGCGAAAGGCGAAAGGCGTAAGGCGAAAGGCGAAAGGCGAAAGGCGAAAGGCGAAAGGCGAAAGGCGAAAGGCGAAAGGCGAAAGGCGAAAGGCGAAAGGCGAAAGGCGAAAGGCGAAAGGCGAAAGGCGAAAGGCGAAAGGCGGAAGGCGAAAGGGGAAAGGCGAAAGACGAAAGGGGAAAGGCGAAAGGCGAAAGGCGAAAGGTGAAAGGCGTAAGGTGAAAGGCGAAAGGCGAAAGGCGAAAGGTGAAAGGTGAAAGGCGAAAGGCGAAAGGGGCGAAAGGCGAAAGGCGAAAAGCGAAAGGCGAAAGGCGTAAGGCGAAAGGCGAAAGGCGAAAGGCGAAAGGCGAAAGGCGAAAGGCGAAAGGCGAAAGGCGAAAGGCGAAAGGCGAAAGGCGAAAGGCGAAAGGCGAAAGGCGAAAGGCGAAAGACGAAAGGCGAAAGGCGAAAGGCGAAAGGCGAAAGGCGAAAGGCAAAAGGCGAAAGGCAAAAGGCGAAAGGCGAAAGGCGGAAGGCAAAAGGCGAAAGGCGGAAGGCGAAAAGCGGAAGGCAAAAGGAAAAATGATTTTCAAAACATGAAATGAAAATGGAAAAATTTAAAATGCCTAAAGCAAAACAAAAAACGATATTCAAAAGATAAAATACAAAAGTTGAAATTGAAAATGCGAAATGGAAAATTCGAAATTATAAATTTGTATTTCAAAATGCTAAAGGCGAATTGCGAAAGGCGAAAGACGAAAGACGAAAGGCGAAGGGCGAAAGGCGAAAGGCGAAATGCAAAAGGCGAAAGGTGAAAGGCGAAAGGCGAAAGGCGAAAGGCGTAAGGCGAAAGGCGAAAGGCGAAAGGCGAAAGGCGAAAGGCGAAAGGCGAAAGGCGAAAGGCGAAAGGCGAAAGGCGAAAGGCGAAAGGCGAAATGCAAAAGGCGAAAGGCGAAAGGCGAAAGGCGAAAGGCGAAAGGCGAAAGGCTAAAGGCGAAATGCGAAAGGCGAAAGGCGAAAGGCGAAAGGCGAAAGGCGGAAGGTGAAAGGCGTAAGGCGAAAGGCGAAAGGCGAAAGGCGAAAGGCGAAAGGCGAAAGGCGAAATTCGAAAGGCGAAAGGCGAAAGGCTAAAGGCGTAAGGCGAAAGGCGAAAGGCGAAAGGCGAAAGGCGAAAGGCGAAAGGCGAAAGGCGAAAGGCGAAAGGCGAAAGGCGAAAGGCGAAAGGCGAAAGGCGAAAGGCGAAAGGCGAAAGGCGAAAGGCGAAAGGCGAAAGGCGAAAGGCGAAAGGCGAAAGGCGAAAGGCGAAAGGCGAAAGGCGAAAGGCGAAAGGCGAAAGGCGAAAGGCGAAAGGCGGAAGGTGAAAGGCGTAAGGCGAAAGGCGAAAGGCGAAAGGCGAAAGGCGAAAGGCGAAAGGCGAAAGGCGAAAGGCGAAAGGCGAAAGGCGAAAGGCTAAAGGCGTAAGGCGAAAGGTGAAAGGTGAAAGGCGAAAGGGGAAAGGCGAAAGGCGAAAGGCGAAAGGCGGAAGGCGAAAGGGGAAAGGCGAAAGACGAAAGGGGAAAGGCGAAAGGCGGAAGGTGAAAGGCGTAAGGCGAAAGGCGAAAGGCGAAAGGTAAAAGGCGAAAGGCGAAAGGCGTAAGGCGAAAGGCGAAAGGCGAAAGGCGAAAGGCGAAAGGCGAAAGGCGAAAGGCGAAAGGCGAAAGGCGAAAGGCGAAAGGCGGAAGGTGAAAGGCGTAAGGCGAAAGGCGAAAGGCGAAAGGCGAAAGGCGAAAGGCGAAAGGCGAAAGGCGAAAGGCGAAAGGCGAAAGGCGAAAGGCGAAAGGCGAAGGGCGAAAGTCGAAAGGCGAAAGGCGAAAGGCGAAAGGTGAAACGCGAAAGGCGAAAGGTGAAAGGTGAAAGGCGAAAAGCAAAAGGCGAAAGGCGAAAGGCGAAAGGCGAAAGGCGAAAGGCGGAACGCGAAAGGCGAAAGGCGAAAGGCGAAAGGCGAAAGGCGAAAGGCGAAAGGCGAAAGGCGAAAGGCGTAAGGCGAAAGGCGAAAGGCGAAAGGCGAAAGGCGAAACGCGTAAGGCGAAAGGCGAAAGGCGAAAGGCGAAAGGCGAAAGGCGAAAGGCGAAAGGCGGAAGGTGAAAGGCGAAAGGCGAAAGGCGAAAGGCGTAAGACGAAAGGCGAAAGGCGAAAGGCGAAAGGCGAAAGGCGAAAGGCGAAAGGTGAAAGGCGAAAGGCGAAAGGCGAAAGGCGAAAGGCGAAAGGCGAAAGGCGGAAGGTGAAAGGCGTAAGGCGAAAGGCGAAAGGCGAAGGGCGAAAGTCGAAAGGCGAAAGGCGAAATGCAAAAGGCGAAAGGCGAAAGGCGAAAGGCGAAAGGCGAAAGGCGAAAGGCGAAAGGCCAAAGGCGAAAGGCGAAAGGCGAAAGGCGAAAGGCGAAAGGCGAAAGGCAAAAGGCGAAAGGCGAAAGGCGAAAGGCGAAAAGCGGAAGGCGAAAGGGGAAAGGCGAAAGGCGAAAGGCGGAAGGTGAAAGGCGTAAGGCGAAAGGCGAAAGGCGAAAGGCGAAAGGCGTAAGGCGAAATGCGAAAGGCGAAAGGCGAAAGGCGAAAGCCGAAAGGCGAAAGCCGAAAGGCGAAAGGCGAAAGGCGAAAGGCGAAAGGCGAAAAGCGGAAGGCAAAAGGAAAAACGATTTTCAAAACATGAAATGAAAATGGAGAAATTTAAAATGCCTAAAGCAAAAGAAAAAAACGATATTCAAAAGATAAAATACAAAAGTTGAAATTGAAAATGCGAAATGGAAAATTCGAAATTATAAATTTGTATTTCAAAATGCTAAAGGCGAATTGCGAAAGGCGAACGACGGAAGGCGAAGGGCGAAAGTCGAAAGGCGAAAGGCGAAATGCAAAAGGCGAAAGGCGAAAGGCGAAAGGTGAAAGGCGAAAGGCGAAAGGCGAAAGGCGAAAGGCGAAAGGCGAAAGGCGAAAGGCGAAAGGCGAAAGGCGAAAGGCGAAAGGCGAAAGGCGGAAGGTGAAAGGCGAAAGGCGAAAGGCGAAAGGCGAAAGGCGAAAGGCGAAAAGCGAAAGGCGAAAAGCGAAAGGCGAAAGTCGAAAGGCGAAAGGCGAAAGGCGAAAGGCGAAAGGCGAACGGCGAAAGGCGAACGGCGAAAGGCGAAAGGCGAAAGGCGAAAAGCGCAAGGCAAAAGGAAAAACGATTTTCAAAACATGAAATGAAAATGGAGAAATTTAAAATGCCTGAAGCAAAAGAAAAAACGATATTCAAAAGATAAAATACAAAAGTTGAAATTGAAAATGCGAAATGGAAAATTCGAAATTATAAATTTGTATTTCAAAATGCTAAAGGCTAATTGCGAAAGACGAAAGACGAAAGGCGAAGGGCGAAAGTCGAAAGGCGAAAGGCGAAATGCAAAAGGCGAAAGGCGAAAGGCGAAAGGTGAAAGGCGAAAGGCGAAAGGTGAAAGGCGAAAGGCGAAAGGCGAAAGGCGAAAGGCGAAAGGCGAAAAATTTGTAAGGCGAAAGGCGTAAGGCGAAAGGCGAAAGGCGAACGGCGAAAGGTGAAAGGCGGAAGGCGAAAGGCGAAAGGCGAAAGGCGAAAGGCGAAAGGCGAAAGGCGAAAGGCGAAAGGCGAAAGGCGAAAGGCGAAAGGCGAAAGGCGAAAGGCGAAAGGCGAAAGGTGAAAGGCGAAAGGGGAAAGGCGAAAGGCGAAAGGCGGAAGGTGAAAGGCGAAAGGCGAAAGGCGAAAGGCGAAAGGCGAAAGGCGAAAGGCGAAAGGCGAAAGGCGGAAGGTGAAAGGCGTAAGGCGAAAGGCGAAAGGCGAAAGTCGAAAGGCGAAAGGCAAAAGGCGAAAAGCGAAAGGCGAAAGGCGAAAGGCGAAAGGCGAAAGGCGAAAGGCGAAAGGCGGAAGGCAAAAGGAAAAACGATTTTCAAAACATGAAATGAAAATGGAGAAATTTAAAATGCCTAAAGCAAAAGAAAAAACGATATTCAAAAGATAAAATACAAAAGTTGAAATTGAAAATGCGAGATGGAAAATTCGAAATTATAAATTTGTATTTCAAAATGCTAAAGGCGAATTGCGAAAGGCGAAAGACGAAAGGCGAAGGGCGAAAGTCGAAAGGCGAAAGGCGAAATGCAAAAGGCGAAAGGCGAAAGGCGAAAGGTGAAAGGCGAAAGGCGAAAGGCGAAAGGCGAAAGGCGAAAGCCGAAAGGAGAAAGGCGAGAGGCGAAAGGCGGAAGGTGAAAGGCGTAAGGCGAAAGGCGAAAGGCGGAAGGCAAAAGGCGAAAGGCGAAAGGCGAAAGGCGAAAGGCGAAAGTCGAAAGGCGAAAGGCGAAAGGCGAAAGGCGAAAAGCGAAAGGCGAAAGGCGAAAAGCGGAAGGCGAAAGGCGGAAGGTGAAAGGCGTAAGGCGAAAGGCGAAAGGCGAAAGACGAAAGGCGAAAGGCGAAAGGCGTAAGGCGAAAGGCGAAAGGCGAAAGACGAAAGGCGAAGGGCGAAAGTCGAAAGGCGAAATGCAAAAGGCGAAAGGCGAAAGGCGAAAGGCGAAAGGCGAAAGGCGAAAGACGAAAGGCGAAGGGCGAAAGTCAAAAGGCGAAAGGCGAAATGCAAAAGGCGAAAGGCGAAAGGCGAAAGGCGAACGGCGAAAGTCGAAAAGCGAAAGGCGAAAGGCGAAAGGTGAAAGGCGAAAGGCGAAAGGCGAAAGGCGTAAGGCGAAACGCGAAAGGCGAAAGGCGAAAGGCGAAAGGCGAAAACGAAAGGCGAGAGGCGAAAGGGGAAAGGCGAAAGGCGAAAGGCGAAAGGCGAAAGGCGAAAGGCGAAAAGCGAAAGGCGAAAGGCGAAAGGTGAAAGGCGAAAGGGGAAATGCGAAAGGCGAAAGGCGGAAGGTGAAAGGCGAAAGGCGAAAGGCGAAAGGCGAAAGGCGAAAGGCGAAAGGCGAAAAGCGAAAGGCGAAAGGCGAAAGGCGAAAGGCGAAATGCGAAAGGCGAAAGGCGAAAGGCGAAAGGCGAAAGGCGAATGGCGAAAGGCGAAAGGCGAAAGGCGAAAGGCGAAAGGCGAAAGTCGAAAGGCGAAAGGCGAAATGCAAAAGGCGAAAGGCGAAAGGCGAAAGGCGAAAGGCGAAAGGCGAAAGGCGAAAGGCGAAAGGCGAAAAGCGAAAGGCGAAAGGCGAAAGGCGAAAGGCGAAAGGCGAAAGGCGAAAGGCGAAAGGCGAAAGGCAAAAGGCGAATGGCGAAAGGCGAAAGGCGAAAGGCGAAAGGCGAAAGGCGAAAGGCGAAAGGTGAAAGGCGAAAGGGGAAATGCGAAAGGCGAAATGCGGAAGGTGAAAGGCGAAAGGCGAAAGGCGAAAGGCGAAAGGCGAAAGGCGAAAGGCGAAAGGCGAAAGGCGAAAGGCGAAAGGTGAAAGGCGAAAGGGGAAAGGCGAAAGGCGAAAGGCGGAAGGGGAAAGGCGAAAGGCGAAAGGCGAAAGGCGAAAGGCGAAAGGCGAAAGGCGAAAGGCGAAAGGCGAAAGGCGAAAGGCGAAAGGCGAAAGGCGGAAGGCGAAAGGGGAAGGCGAAAGGCGAAAGGCGAAAGGCGGAAGGTGAAAGGCGTAAGGCGAAAGGCGAAAGGCGAAGGGCGAAAGTCGAAAGGCGAAAGGCGAAATGCAAAAGGCGAAAGGCGAAAGGCGAAAGGCGAAAGGCGAAAGGCGAAAGGCGAAAGGCGAAAGGCGAAAGGCGAAAGGCGAAAGGCGAAAGGCGAAAGGCGAAAGGCGAAAGGCGAAAGGCGAAAGGCGAAAGGCGAAAGGCGAAAGGCGAAAGGCGAAAGGCGAAAGGCGAAAGGCGAAAGGCGAAAGGCGAAGGGCGAAAGTCGAAAGGCGAAAGGCGAAATGCAAAAGGCGAAAGGCGAAAGGCGAAAGGCGAAAGGCGAAAGGCGAAAGGCGAAAGGCGAAAGGCGAAAGGCGAAAGGCGGAAGGCGAAAGGCGAAAGGCGAAAGGCGAAAGGCGAAAGGCGAAAGGCGAAAGGCGAAAGGCGAAAGGCGAAAGGCGAAAGGCGAAAGGCGAAAGGCGGAAGGTGAAAGGCGAAAGGCGAAAGGCGTAAGGCGAAAGGCGAAAGGCGGAAGGCAAAAGGCGAAAGGCGAAAGGCGAAAGGCGAAAGGCGAAAGGCGAAAGGCGAAAGGCGTAAGGCGAAGGGCGAAAGGCGAAAGACGAAAGGCGAAAGGCGAAAGGCGAAAGGCGAAAGGCGAAAGGCGAAAGGCGAAAGGCGAAAGGCGAAAGGCGAAAGGCGAAAGGCGGAAGGCGAAAGGGGAAAGGCGAAAGGCGAAAGGCGAAAGGCGAAAGGCGAAGGGCGAAAGGCGAAAGCGAAAGGTGAAAGGCGAAAGGCGAAAAGCGAAAGGCGAAAGGCGAAAGGCGAAAGGCGAAAGGCGAAAGGCGAAAGGCGAAAGTCGAAAGGCGAAAGGCTAAAGGCGAAAGGCGAAAGGCGAAAGGCGAAAGGCGAAAGGCGAAAGGTGAAAGGCGAAAGGCGAAAGGCGAAAGGTGAAAGGCGTAAGGCGAAAGGCGAAAGGCGAAAGTCGAAAGGCGAAAGGCGAAAGGCGAAAGGCGAAAGGAGAAAGGGGAAAGGCGAAAGGCGTAAGGCGAAAGGTGAAAGGCGAAAGGCGGAAGGCGAAAGGCGAAAAGCGAAAGGCGGAAGGCAAAAGGAAAAACGATTTTCAAAACATGAAATGAAAATGGAGAAATTTAAAATGCCTGAAGCAAAAGAAAAAACGATATTCAAAAGATAAAATACAAAAGTTGAAATTGAAAATGCGAAATGGAAAATTCGAAATTATAAATTTGTATTTCAAAATGCTAAAGGCGAATTGCGAAAGGCGAAAGACGAAAGGCGAAAGGCGAAAGGCGAAAGGCGAAAGGCGAAAGGCGGAAGGCGAAAGGCGAAAGGCGGAAGGTGAAAGGCGAAAGGCGGAAGGCGAAAGGGGAAAGGCGAAAGGCGAAAGGTGAAAGGCGTAAGGCGAAAGGCGAAAGGCGAAAGTCGAAAGGCGAAAGGCGAAAGGCGAAAGGCGAAAGGCGAAAGGCGAAAGGCGGAAGGCGAAAGGGGAAAGGCGAAAGGCGAAAGGTGAAAGGCGTAAGGCGAAAGGCGAAAGGCGAAAGTCGAAAGGCGAAAGGCGAAAGGCGAAAGGCGAAAGGCGAAAGGAGAAAGGGGAAAGGCGAAAGGCGTAAGGCGAAAGGTGAAAGGCGAAAGGCGAAAGGCGAAAGGCGAAAGGCGAAAGGCGGAAGGCAAAAGGAAAAACGATTTTCAAAACATGAAATGAAAATGGAGAAATTTAAAATGCCTGAAGCAAAAGAAAAAACGATATTCAAAAGATAAAATACAAAAGTTGAAATTGAAAATGCGAAATGGAAAATTCGAAATTATAAATTTGTATTTCAAAATGCTAAAGGCGAATTGCGAAAGGCGAAAGACGCAAGGCGAAGGGCGAAAGTCGAAAGGCGAAAGGCGAAATGCAAAAGGCGAAAGGCGAAAGCCGAAATGCGAAAGGCGGAAGGCAAAAGGAAAAACGATTTTCAAAACATGAAATGAAAATGGAGAAATTTAAAATGCCTGAAGCAAAAGAAAAAACGATATTCAAAAGATAAAATACAAAAGTTGAAATTGAAAATGCGAAATGGAAAATTCGAAATTATAAATTTGTATTTCAAAATGCTAAAGGCGAATTGCGAAAGGCGAAAGACGAAAGGCGAAAGGCGAAAGGCGAAAGGCGAAAGGCGAAAGGCGAAAGGCGGAAGGCGAAAGGCGAAAGGCGGAAGGTGAAAGGCGAAAGGCGAAAGGCGAAAGGCGAAAGGCGAAAGGCGAAAGGCGAAAGGCGAAAGGCGAAAGGCGAAAGGCGAAAGGCGAAAAGCGGAAGGCGAAAGGGGAAAGGCGAAAGGCGAAAGGCGAAAGGCGGAAGGTGAAAGGCGTAAGGCGAAAGGCGAAAGGCGAAAGGCGTAAGGCGAAAGGCGAACGGCGAAAGGCGAAAGGCGAAAGGCGAAAGGCGAAAGCCGAAAGGCGAAAGGCGAAAGGCGAAAGGCGAAAGGCGAAAAGCGGAAGGCAAAAGGAAAAACGATTTTCAAAACATGAATTGAAAATGGAGAAATTTAAAATGCCTAAAGCAAAAGAAAAAAACGATATTCAAAAGATAAAATACAAAAGTTGAAATTGAAAATGCGAAATGGAAAATTCGAAATTATAAATTTGTATTTCAAAATGCTAAAGGCGAATTGCGAAAGGCGAACGACGGAAGGCGAAGGGCGAAAGTCGAAAGGCGAAAGGCGAAATGCAAAAGGCGAAAGGCGAAAGGCGAAAGGTGAAAGGCGAAAGGCGAAAGGTGAAAGGCGAAAGGCGAAAGGCGAAAGGCGAAAGCCGAAAGGCGAAAGGCGAAAGGCGAAAGGCGAAAGGCGGAAGGTGAAAGGCGAAAGGCGAAAGGCGAAAGGCGAAAGGCGAAAGGCGAAAAGCGAAAGGCGAAAGGCGAAAGGCGAAAGGCGAAAGGCGAAAGGCGAAAGGCGAAAGGCGGAAGGCGAAAGGCGAAATGCAAAAGGCGAAAGGCGAAAGGCGAAAGGCGAAAAGCGAAAGGCGGAAGGTGAAAGGCGAAAGGCGAAAGGCGAAAGGCGAAAGGCGAAAGGCGAAAGGCGAAAGGCGGAAGGTGAAATGCAAAAGGCGAAAGGCGAAAGGCGAAAGGCGAAAGGCGAAAGGCGAAAGGCGAAAGGCGAAAGGCGAAAGGCGAAAGGCGAAAGGCGAAAGGCGAAAGGCGAAAGGCGAAAGGTGAAAGGCGAAAGGCGAAAGGCGAAAGACGAAAGGCGAAAGGCGAAAGGCGGAAGGTGAAAGGCGTAAGGCGAAAGGCGAAAGGCGAAAGGCGAAAGGCGAAAGGCGAAAGGCGAAAGGCGAAAGCGAAAGGCGAAAGGCGAAAGGCGAAAGGCGAAAGGCGAAAGGCGAAAGGCGAAGGGCGAAAGTCGAAAGGCGAAAGGCGAAATGCAAAAGGCGAAAGGCGAAAGGCGAAAGGCGAAAGGCGAAAGGCGAAAGGCGAAAGGCGAAAGGCGAAAAGCGAAAGGCGAAAGGCGAAAGGCGAAAAGCGAAAGGCGGAAGGTGAAAGGCGAAAGGCGAAAGGCGAAAGGCGAAAGGCGAAAGGCGAAAGGCGAAAGGCGGAAGGTGAAATGCAAAAGGCGAAAGGCGAAAGGCGAAAGGCGAAAGGCGAAAGGCGAAAGGCGAAAGGCGAAAGGCGAATGGCGAAAGGCGAAAGGCGAAAGGCGAAAGGCGAAAGGCGAAAGGTGAAAGGCGAAAGGGGAAAGGCGAAAGGCGAAAGGCGGAAGGGGAAAGGCGAAAGGCGAAAGGCGAAAGGCGAAAGGCGAAAGGCGGAAGGCGAAAGGGGAAAGGCGAAAGGCGAAAGGCGAAAGGCGGAAGGTGAAAGGCGTAAGGCGAAAGGCGAAAGGCGAAGGGCGAAAGTCGAAAGGCGAAAGGCGAAATGCAAAAGGCGAAAGGCGAAAGGCGAAAGGCGAAAGGCGAAAGGCGAAAGGCGAAAGGCGAAAGGCGAAAGGCGAAGGGCGAAAGTCGAAAGGCGAAAGGCGAAAGGCAAAAGGCGAAAGGCGAAAGGCGAAAGGCGAAAGGCGAAAGGCGAAAGGCGAAGGGCGAAAGTCGAAAGGCGAAAGGCGAAAGGCAAAAGGCGAAAGGCGAAAGGCGAAAGGCGAAAGGCGAAAGGCGAAAGGCGAAAGGCGCAAGGCGAAAGGCGAAAGGCGAAAGGCGAAAGGCGGAAGGCGAAAGGGGAAAGGCGAAAGGCGAAAGGCGGAAGGTGAAAGGCGTAAGGCGAAAGGCGAAAGGCCAAAGGCGAAAGACGAAAGGCGTAAGGCGTAAGGCGAAACGCGAAAGGCGAAAGGCGAAAGGCGAAAGGCGAAAGGCGAAAGGCGAAAGGCGAAAGGCGAAGGGCGAAAGGCGAAAGGCGAAAGGCGAAAGGCGAAAGTCGAAAGGGGAAAGGCGAAAGGCGAAAGGCGAAAGGCGAAAGGCGAAAGGCGAAAGGCGAAAGGTGAAAGGCGAAAGGCGAAAGGCGAAAGGCGAAAGGCGGAAGGTGAAATGCAAAAGGCGAAAGGCGAAAGGCGAAAGGCGAAAGGCGAAAGGCGAAAGGCGAAAGGCGAAAGGCGAAAGGCGAAAGGCGAAAGGCGGAAGGCGAAAGGCGAAAGGCGAAAGGCGAAAGGCGGAAGGTGAAAGGCGTAAGGCGAAAGGCGAAAGGCGAAAGGCGAAAGTCGGAAGGCGAAAGGCGTAAGGCGAAAGGTGAAAGGCGAAAGGCGAAAGGCGAAAGGCGAAAGGCGAAAGGCGAAAGGCTAAAGGAAAAACGATTTTCAAAACATGAAATGAAAATGGAGAAATTTAAAATGCCTAAAGCAAAAGAAAGGCGAAAGGCGAAAGGCGAAAGGCGAAAGGCGAAAGGCGAAAGGCGGAAGGTGAAAGGCGAAAGGCGAAAGGCGAAAGGCGAAAGGCGAAAGGCGAAAGGCGAAAGGCGAAAGGCGAAAGGCGAAAGGCGAAAGACGAAAGGCGAAGGGCGAAAGTCGAAAGGCGAAAGCCGAAATGCAAAAGGCGAAAGGCGAAAGCCGAAATGCGAAAGGCGGAAGGCAAAAGGAAAAACGATTTTCAAAACATGAAATGAAAATGGAGAAATTTAAAATGCCTGAAGCAAAAGAAAAAACGATATTCAAAAGATAAAATACAAAAGTTGAAATTGAAAATGCGAAATGGAAAATTCGAAATTATAAATTTGTATTTCAAAATGCTAAAGGCGAATTGCGAAAGGCGAAAGACGAAAGGCGAAAGGCGAAAGGCGAAAGGCGAAAGGCGAAAGGCGGAAGGCGAAAGGCGAAAGGCGGAAGGTGAAAGGCGAAAGGCGGAAGGCGAAAGGGGAAAGGCGAAAGGCGAAAGGTGAAAGGCGTAAGGCGAAAGGCGAAAGGCGAAAGTCGAAAGGCGAAAGGCGAAAGGCGAAAGGCGAAAGGCGAAAGGCGAAAGGCGAAAGGCGGAAGGCGAAAGGGGAAAGGCGAAAGGCGAAAGGTGAAAGGCGTAAGGCGAAAGGCGAAAGGCGAAAGTCGAAAGGCGAAAGGCGAAAGGCGAAAGGCGAAAGGCGAAAGGAGAAAGGGGAAAGGCGAAAGGCGTAAGGCGAAAGGCGAAAGGTGAAAGGCGAAAGGCGAAAGGCGAAAGGCGAAAGGCGAAAGGCGGAAGGCAAAAGGAAAAACGATTTTCAAAACATGAAATGAAAATGGAGAAATTTAAAATGCCTGAAGCAAAAGAAAAAACGATATTCAAAAGATAAAATACAAAAGTTGAAATTGAAAATGCGAAATGGAAAATTCGAAATTATAAATTTGTATTTCAAAATGCTAAAGGCGAATTGCGAAAGGCGAAAGACGCAAGGCGAAGGGCGAAAGTCGAAAGGCGAAAGTCGAAAGGCGAAAGGCGAAATGCAAAAGGCGAAAGGCGAAAGCCGAAATGCGAAAGGCGGAAGGCAAAAGGAAAAACGATTTTCAAAACATGAAATGAAAATGGAGAAATTTAAAATGCCTGAAGCAAAAGAAAAAACGATATTCAAAAGATAAAATACAAAAGTTGAAATTGAAAATGCGAAATGGAAAATTCGAAATTATAAATTTGTATTTCAAAATGCTAAAGGCGAATTGCGAAAGGCGAAAGACGAAAGGCGAAAGGCGAAAGGCGAAAGGCGAAAGGCGAAAGGCGAAAGGCGAAAGGCGAAAGGCGGAAGGCGAAAGGCGAAAGGCGGAAGGTGAAAGGCGAAAGGCGAAAGGCGAAAGGCGAAAGGCGAAAGGCGAAAGGCGAAAGGCGAAAGGCGAAAGGCGAAAGGCGAAAGGCGAAAGGCGAAAGGCGAAAGGCGAAAGGCGAAAGGCGAAAAGCGGAAGGCGAAAGGGGAAAGGCGAAAGGCGAAAGGCGAAAGGCGGAAGGTGAAAGGCGTAAGGCGAAAGGCGAAAGGCGAAAGGCGTAAGGCGAAAGGCGAACGGCGAAAGGCGAAAGGCGAAAGGCGAAAGGCGAAAGCCGAAAGGCGAAAGGCGAAAGGCGAAAGGCGAAAAGCGGAAGGCAAAAGGAAAAACGATTTTCAAAACATGAATTGAAAATGGAGAAATTTAAAATGCCTAAAGCAAAAGAAAAAAACGATATTCAAAAGATAAAATACAAAAGTTGAAATTGAAAATGCGAAATGGAAAATTCGAAATTATAAATTTGTATTTCAAAATGCTAAAGGCGAATTGCGAAAGGCGAACGACGGAAGGCGAAGGGCGAAAGTCGAAAGGCGAAAGGCGAAATGCAAAAGGCGAAAGGCGAAAGGCGAAAGGTGAAAGGCGAAAGGCGAAAGGTGAAAGGCGAAAGGCGAAAGGCGAAAGGCGAAAGGCGAAAGGCGGAAGGCGAAAGGCGAAAGGCGAAAGGCGAAAGGCGGAAGGTGAAAGGCGAAAGGCGAAAGGCGAAAGGCGAAAGGCGAAAGGCGAAAAGCGAAAGGCGAAAGGCGAAAGGCGAAAGGCGAAAGGCGAAAGGCGAAAGGCGAAAGGCGAAAGGCGGAAGGCGAAAGGCGAAATGCAAAAGGCGAAAGGCGAAAGGCGAAAGGCGAAAAGCGAAAGGCGGAAGGTGAAAGGCGAAAGGCGAAAGGCGAAAGGCGAAAGGCGAAAGGCGAAAGGCGGAAGGTGAAATGCAAAAGGCGAAAGGCGAAAGGCGAAAGGCGAAAGGCGAAAGGCGAAAGGCGAAAGGCGAAAGGCGAAAGGCGAAAGGCGAAAGGCGAAAGGCGAAAGGCGAAAGGCGAAAGGCGAAAGGCGAAAGGCGAAAGGTGAAAGGCGAAAGGCGAAAGGCGAAAGACGAAAGGCGAAAGGCGAAAGGCGGAAGGTGAAAGGCGTAAGGCGAAAGGCGAAAGGCGAAAGGCGAAAGGCGAAAGGCGAAAGGCGAAAGCCGAAAGCGAAAGGCGAAAGGCGAAAGGCGAAAGGCGAAAGGCGAAAGGCGAAAGGCGAAAGGCGAAGGGCGAAAGTCGAAAGGCGAAAGGCGAAATGCAAAAGGCGAAAGGCGAAAGGCGAAAGGCGAAAGGCGAAAAGCGAAAGGCGAAAGGCGAAAGGCGAAAAGCGAAAGGCGGAAGGTGAAAGGCGAAAGGCGAAAGGCGAAAGGCGAAAGGCGAAAGGCGAAAGGCGAAAGGCGAAAGGCGAAAGGCGGAAGGTGAAATGCAAAAGGCGAAAGGCGAAAGGCGAAAGGCGAAAGGCGAAAGGCGAAAGGCGAAAGGCGAAAGGCGAATGGCGAAAGGCGAAAGGCGAAAGGCGAAAGGCGAAAGGCGAAAGGTGAAAGGCGAAAGGGGAAAGGCGAAAGGCGAAAGGCGGAAGGGGAAAGGCGAAAGGCGAAAGGCGAAAGGCGGAAGGCGAAAGGGGAAAGGCGAAAGGCGAAAGGCGAAAGGCGGAAGGTGAAAGGCGTAAGGCGAAAGGCGAAAGGCGAAGGGCGAAAGTCGAAAGGCGAAAGGCGAAAGTCGAAAGGCGAAAGGCGAAATGCAAAAGGCGAAAGGCGAAAGGCGAAAGGCGAAAGGCGAAAGGCGAAAGGCGAAAGGCGAAAGGCGAAAGGCGAAAGGCGAAAGGCGAAAGGCGAAAGGCGAAAGGCGAAAGGCGAAAGGCGAAGGGCGAAAGTCGAAAGGCGAAAGGCGAAAGGCAAAAGGCGAAAGGCGAAAGGCGAAAGGCGAAAGGCGAAAGGCGAAAGGCGAAAGGCGCAAGGCGAAAGGCGAAAGGCGAAAGGCGAAAGGCGGAAGGCGAAAGGGGAAAGGCGAAAGGCGAAAGGCGGAAGGTGAAAGGCGTAAGGCGAAAGGCGAAAGGCCAAAGGCGAAAGACGAAAGGCGTAAGGCGAAACGCGAAAGGCGAAAGGCGAAAGGCGAAAGGCGAAAGGCGAAAGGCGAAAGGCGAAAGGCGAAAGGCGAAGGGCGAAAGGCGAAAGGCGAAAGGCGAAAGGCGAAAGTCGAAAGGGGAAAGGCGAAAGGCGAAAGGCGAAAGGCGAAAGGCGAAAGGTGAAAGGCGAAAGGCGAAAGGCGAAAGGCGGAAGGTGAAATGCAAAAGGCGAAAGGCGAAAGGCGATTTTCAAAACGTGAAATGAAAATGGAGAAATTTAAAATGCCTGAAGCAAAAGAAAAAACGATATTCAAATGATAAAATACAAAAGTTGAAATTGAAAATGCGAAATGGAAAATTCGAAATTATAAATTTGTATTTCAAAATGCTATAGGCTAATTGCGAAAGACGAAAGACGAAAGGCGAAGGGCGAAAGTCGAAAGGCGAAAGGCGAAAGGCGAAAGGCGAAAGGCGAAAGGCGAAAGGCGGAAGGTGAAAGGCGAAAGGCGAAAGGCGAAAGGCGAAAAGCGAAAGGCGAAAGGCGAAAGGCGAAAGGCGAAAAGCGGAAGGCAAAAGGAAAAACGATTTTCAAAACATGAAATGAAAATGGAGAAATTTAAAATGCCTAAAGCAAAAGAAAAAAACGATATTCAAAAGATAAAATACAAAAGTTGAAATTGAAAATGCGAAATGGAAAATTCGAAATTATAAATTTGTATTTCAAAATGCTAAAGGCGAATTGCGGAAGGCGAAAGACGAAAGGCGAAGGGCGAAAGTCGAAAGGCGAAAGGCGAAATGCAAAAGGCGAAAGGCGAAAGGCGAAAGGTGAAAGGCGAAAGGCGAAAGGTGAAAGGCGAAAGGCGAAAGGCGAAAGGCGAAAGGCGAAAGGCGAAAGGCGAAAGGCGAAAGGCGAAAGGCGAAAGGCGAAAGGCGAAAGGCGAAAGGCGAAAGGCGAAAGGCGAAAAGCGGAAGGCAAAAGGAAAAACGATTTTCAAAATATGAAATGAAAATGGAGAAATTTAAAATGCCTAAAGCAAAAGAAAAAAACGATATTCAAAAGATAAATTACAAAAGTTGAAATTGAAAATGCGAAATGGAAAATTCGAAATTATAAATTTGTATTTCAAAATGCTAAAGGCGAATTGCGGAAGGCGAAAGACGAAAGGCGAAGGGCGAAAGTCGAAAGGCGAAATGCAAAAGGCGAAAGGCGAAAGGCGAAAGGTGAAAGGCGAAAGGCGAAAGGTGAAAGGCGAAAGGCGAAAGGCGAAAGGCGAAAGGCGAAAGGCGAAAGGCGAAAGGCGAAAGGCGAAAGGCGAAAGGCGAAAGGCGAAAGGCGAAATGCGAAAGGCGAAAGGCGAAAGGCGAAAGGCGAAAGGCGAAAGGCGAAAGGCGAAAGACGAAAGGCGAAAGGCGAAAGGCGAAAGGCGAAAGGCGAAAGGCGAAAGGCGAAAGGCGAAAGGCGAAAGGCGAAAGGCGAAAGGCGAAAGGCGAAAGGCGAAAGGAGAAAGGCGAAAGGCGAAGGCGAAAGGCGAAAGGCGAAAGGCGAAAGGCGAAAGGCGAAAGGCGAAAGGCGAAAGGCGAAAGGCGAAATGCGAAAGGCGAAAGGCGAAAGGCGAAAGGCGAAAGGCGAAAAGCGAAAAGCGAAAGGCGAAAGGCGAAAAGCGAAAGGCGAAAGGCGGTAGGTGAAAGGCGAAAGGCGAAAGGCGAAAGGCGAAAGGCGAAAGGCGGAAGGTGAAAGGCGAAGGCGAAAGGCGAAAGGCGAAAGGCGAAAGGCGGAAGGCGAAAGGCGGAAGGCGAAAGGCGGAAGGTGAAAGGCGAAAGGCGAAAGGTGAAAGGCGAAAGGCGAAAGGCGAAAGGCGAAAGTCGGAAGGAGAAAGACGATAGACGAAAGGCGAAAGGCGAAAGGCGATAGGCGAAAGGCGAAAGGCGAAAGGCGGAAGGAGAAAGGCGAAAAGCGAAAGGCGAAAGGCGAAAGGTGAAAGGCGAAAGGCGAAAGGCGAAAGGCGAAAGGCGAAAGGCGAAAGGCGAAAGGCGAAAGGCGAAAGGCGAAAGGCGAAAGGCGAAAGGCCAAAGGCGAAAGGCGAAAGGCGAAAGGCGAAAGGCGAAAGGCGAAAGGCGAAAGGCGAAAGGCGAAAAGCGAAAGGCGAAAGGCGAAAGGCGAAAGGCGAAAGGCGAAAGGCGAAAGGCTAAAGGCGAAAGGCGAAAGGCGAAAGGCGAAAGGAGAAAGGCGAAAGGCGAAGGCGAAAGGCGAAAGGCGAAAGGCGAAAGGCGAAAGGCGAAAGGCGAAAGGCGAAAGGCGAAAGGCGAAAGGCGAAAGGCGAAAGGCGAAAGGCGAAATGCGAAAGGCGAAAGGCGAAAGGCGAAAGGCGAAAGGCGAAAGGCGAAAGGTGAAAGGCGAAAGGCGGAAGGTGAAAGGCGAAAGGCGAAAGGCGAAAGGCGAAAGGCGAAAAGCGAAAGGCGAAAGGCGAAAGGCCAAAGGCGAAAAGCGGAAGGCAAAAGGAAAAACGATTTTCAAAACATGAAATGAAAATGGAGAAATTTAAAATGCCTAAAGCAAAAGAAAAAAACGATATTCAAAAGATAAATTACAAAAGTTGAAATTGAAAATGCGAAATGGAAAATTCGAAATTATAAATTTGTATTTCAAAATGCTAAAGGCGAATTGCGGAAGGCGAAAGACGAAAGGCGAAGGGCGAAAGTCGAAAGGCGAAATGCAAAAGGCGAAAGGCGAAATGCAAAAGGCGAAAGGCGAAAGGCGAAAGGTGAAAGGCGAAAGGCGAAAGGTGAAAGGCGAAAGGCGAAAGGCGAAAGGCGAAAGGCGAAAGGCGAAAGGCGAAAGGCGAATTGCGGAAGGCGAAAGACGAAAGGCGAAGGGCGAAAGTCGAAAGGCGAAATGCAAAAGGCGAAAGGCGAAAGGCGAAAGGTGAAAGGCGAAAGGCGAAAGGTGAAAGGCGAAAGGCGAAAGGCGAAAGGCGAAAGGCGAAAGGCGAAAGGCGAAAGGCGAAAGGCGAAAGGCGAAAGGCGAAAGGCGAAAGGCGAAAGGCGAAAGGCGAAAGGCGAAAGGCGAAAGGCGAAAGGCGAAAGGCGCAAGGCGAAAGGCGAAAGGCGAAATGCGAAAGGCGAAAGGCGAAAGGCGAAAAGCGGAAGGCAAAAGGAAAAACGATTTTCAAAACATGAAATGAAAATGGAGAAATTTAAAATGCCTAAAGCAAAAGAAAAAAACGATATTCAAAAGATAAATTACAAAAGTTGAAATTGAAAATGCGAAATGGAAAATTCGAAATTATAAATTTGTATTTCAAAATGCTAAAGGCGAATTGCGGAAGGCGAAAGACGAAAGGCGAAGGGCGAAAGTCGAAAGGCGAAATGCAAAAGGCGAAAGGCGAAAGGCGAAAGGTGAAAGGCGAAAGGCGAAAGGTGAAAGGCGAAAGGCGAAAGGCGAAAGGCGAAAGGCGAAAGGCGAAAGGCGAAAGGCGAAAGGCGAAAGGCGAAAGGCGAAAGGCGAAAGGCGAAAGGCGAAAGGCGAAATGCGAAAGGCGAAAGGCGAAAGGCGAAAGGCGAAAGGCGAAAGGCGAAAGGCGAAAGACGAAAGGCGAAAGGCGAAAGGCGAAAGGCGAAAGGCGAAAGGCGAAAGGCGAAAGGCGAAAGGCGAAAGGCGAAAGGCGAAAGGCGAAAGGCGAAAGGCGAAAGGAGAAAGGCGAAAGGCGAAGGCGAAAGGCGAAAGGCGAAAGGCGAAAGGCGAAAGGCGAAAGGCGAAAGGCGAAAGGCGAAAGGAGAAAGGCGAAAGGCGAAAGGCGAAAGACGAAAGGCGAAAGGCGAAAGGCGAAAGGCGAAAGGCGAAAGGCGAAAGGCGAAAGGCGAAAGGCGAAAGGCGAAAGGCGAAAGGCGAAAGGAGAAAGGCGAAAGGCGAAGGCGAAAGGCGAAAGGCGAAAGGCGAAAGGCGAAAGGCGAAAGGCGAAAGGCGAAAGGCGAAAGGCGAAATGCGAAAGGCGAAAGGCGAAAGGCGAAAAGCGAAAAGCGAAAGGCGAAAGGCGAAAAGCGAAAGGCGAAAGGCGGTAGGTGAAAGGCGAAAGGCGAAAGGCGAAAGGAGAAAGGCGAAAGGCGGAAGGTGAAAGGCGAAGGCGAAAGGCGAAAGGCGAAAGGCGGAAGGCGAAAGGCGGAAGGCGAAAGGCGGAAGGTGAAAGGCGAAAGGCGAAAGGTGAAAGGCGAAAGGCGAAAGGCGAAAGTCGGAAGGAGAAAGGCGATAGACGAAAGGCGAAAGGCGAAAGGCGATAGGCGAAAGGCGAAAGGCGAAAGGCGGAAGGAGAAAGGCGAAAAGCGAAAGGCGAAAGGCGAAAGGTGAAAGGCGAAAGGCGAAAGGCGAAAGGCGAAAGGCGAAAGGCGAAAGGCAAAAGGCGAAAGGCGAAAGGCGAAAGGCGAAAGGCGAAAGGAGAAAGGCGAAAGGCGAAGGCGAAAGGCGAAAGGCGATAGGCGAAAGGCGAAATGCGAAAGGCGAAAGGCGAAAGGCGAAAAGCGGAAGGCAAAAGGAAAAACGATTTTCAAAACATGAAATGAAAATGGAGAAATTTAAAATGCCTAAAGCAAAAGAAAAAAACGATATTCAAAAGATAAATTACAAAAGTTGAAATTGAAAATGCGAAATGGAAAATTCGAAATTATAAATTTGTATTTCAAAATGCTAAAGGCGAATTGCGGAAGGCGAAAGTCGAAAGGCGAAGGGCGAATGTCGAAAGGCGAAATGCAAAAGGCGAAAGGCGAAAGGTGAAAGGCGAAAGGCGAAAGGTGAAAGGCGAAAGGCGAAAGGCGAAAGGCGAAAGGCGAAAGGCGAAAGGCGAAAGGCGAAAGGCGAAAGGCGAAAGGCGAAAGGCGAAAGGCGAAAGGCGAAAGGCGAAATGCGAAAGGCGAAAGGCGAAAGGCGAAAGGCGAAAGGCGAAAGGCGAAAGGCGAAAGGCGAAAGGCGAAAGGCGAAAGGCGAAAGGCGAAAGGAGAAAGGCGAAAGGCGAAGGCGAAAGGCGAAAAGCGAAAAGCGAAAGGCGAAAGGCGAAAGGCGAAAGGCGAAAGGCGGAAGGCGAAAGGGGAAAGGCGAAAGGCGAAAGGCGGAAGGTGAAAGGCGTAAGGCGAAAGGCGAAAGGCCAAAGGCGAAAGGCGAAAGGCGTAAGGCGAAACGCGAAAGGCGAAAGGCGAAAGGCGAAAGGCGAAAGGCGAAAGGCGAAAGGCGAAAGGCGAAAGGCGAAAGGCGAAAGGCGAAAGGCGAAAGGCGAAAGGCGAAAGGGGAAGGGCGAAAGGCGAAAGGCGACAGGCGAAAGGCGAAAGTCGAAAGGGGAAAGGCGAAAGGCGGAAGGCGAAAGGCGAAAGGCGAAAGGCGAAAGGCGAAAGGTGAAAGGCGAAAGGCGAAAGGCGAAAGGCGAAAGGCGGAAGGTGAAATGCAAAAGGCGAAAGGCGAAAGGCGAAAGGCGAAAGGCGAAAGGCGAAAGGCGAAAGGCGAAAGGCGAAAGGCGGAAGGTGAAACGCGTAAGGCGAAAGGCGAACGGCGAAAGGCGAAAGGCGAAAGGCGAAAGGCGAAAGGCGAAAGGCGAAAAGCGAAAGGCGAAAGGCGAAAGGCGAAATTCGAAAGGCGAAAGGCGAAAGGCGAATGGCGAAAGGCGAAAGGCGAAAGGCGAAAGGTGAAAGGCGAAAGGGGAACTGCGAAAGGCGAAAGGCGGAAGGTGAAAGGCGAAAGGCGAAAGGCGAAAGGCGAAAGGCGAAAGGCGAAAGGCGAAAGGCGAAAGGTGAAAGGCGAAAGGGGAAAGGCGAAAGGCGTAAGGCGGAAGGGGAAAGGCGAAAGGCGAAAGGCGAAAGGCGAAAGGCGAAAGGCGAAAGGCGAAAGGCGAAAGGCGGAAGGCGAAAGGCGAAAGGCGAAAGGCGAAAGGCGAAAGGCGAAAGGCGAAAGGCGAAAGGCGAAAGGCGAAAGGGGAAAGGCGAAAGGCGAAAGGCGAAAGGCGAAAGGCGAAAGGCGAAAGGCGAAAGGCGAAAGGTGAAAGGCGAAAGGGGAAATGCGAAAGGCGAAAGGCGGAAGGTGAAAGGCGAAAGGCGAAAGGCGAAAGGCGAAAGGCGAAAGGCGAAAGGAGAAAGGCGAAAGGCGAAAGGTGAAAGGCGAAAGGGGAAAGGCGAAAGGCGGAAGGGGAAAGGCGAAAGGCGAAAGGCGAAAGGCGAAAGGCGAAAGGCGAAAGGCGAAAGGTGAAAGGCGAAAGGCGAAAGGCGAAAGGCAAAAGGCGAAAGGCGAAAGGCGAAAGGCGAAAGGCGAAAGGAGAAAGGCGAAAGGCGAAGGCGAAAGGCGAAAGGCGAAAGGCGAAAGGCGAAATGCGAAAGGCGAAAGGCGAAAGGCGAAAAGCGGAAGGCAAAAGGAAAAACGATTTTCAAAACATGAAATGAAAATGGAGAAATTTAAAATGCCTAAAGCAAAAGAAAAAAACGATATTCAAAAGATAAATTACAAAAGTTGAAATTGAAAATGCGAAATGGAAAATTCGAAATTATAAATTTGTATTTCAAAATGCTAAAGGCGAATTGCGGAAGGCGAAAGTCGAAAGGCGAAGGGCGAATGTCGAAAGGCGAAATGCAAAAGGCGAAAGGCGAAAGGTGAAAGGCGAAAGGCGAAAGGTGAAAGGCGAAAGGCGAAAGGCGAAAGGCGAAAGGCGAAAGGCGAAAGGCGAAAGGCGAAAGGCGAAAGGCGAAAGGCGAAAGGCGAAAGGCGAAAGGCGAAATGCGAAAGGCGAAAGGCGAAAGGCGAAAGGCGAAAGGCGAAAGGCGAAAGGCGAAAGGCGAAAGGCGAAAGGCGAAAGGCGAAAGGCGAAAGGCGAAAGGAGAAAGGCGAAAGGCGAAGGCGAAAGGCGAAAGGCGAAAGGCGAAAGGCGAAAGGCGAAAGGCGAAAGGCGAAAGGCGAAAGGCGAAATGCGAAAGGCGAAAGGCGAAAGGCGAAAGGCGAAAGGCGAAAAGCGAAAAGCGAAAGGCGAAAGGCGAAAGGCGAAAGGCGAAAGGCGGAAGGCGAAAGGGGAAAGGCGAAAGGCGAAAGGCGGAAGGTGAAAGGCGTAAGGCGAAAGGCGAAAGGCCAAAGGCGAAAGGCGAAAGGCGTAAGGCGAAACGCGAAAGGCGAAAGGCGAAAGGCGAAAGGCGAAAGGCGAAAGGCGAAAGGCGAAAGGCGAAAGGCGAAAGGCGAAAGGCGAAAGGCGAAAGGCGAAAGGCGAAAGGCGAAAGGGGAAGGGCGAAAGGCGAAAGGCGACAGGCGAAAGGCGAAAGTCGAAAGGGGAAAGGCGAAAGGCGGAAGGCGAAAGGCGAAAGGCGAAAGGCGAAAGGCGAAAGGTGAAAGGCGAAAGGCGAAAGGCGAAAGGCGAAAGGCGGAAGGTGAAATGCAAAAGGCGAAAGGCGAAAGGCGAAAGGCGAAAGGCGAAAGGCGAAAGGCGAAAGGCGAAAGGCGAAAGGCGGAAGGTGAAACGCGTAAGGCGAAAGGCGAACGGCGAAAGGCGAAAGGCGAAAGGCGAAAGGCGAAAGGCGAAAGGCGAAAGGCGAAAAGCGAAAGGCGAAAGGCGAAAGGCGAAATTCGAAAGGCGAAAGGCGAAAGGCGAATGGCGAAAGGCGAAAGGCGAAAGGCGAAAGGCGAAAGGTGAAAGGCGAAAGGGGAACTGCGAAAGGCGAAAGGCGGAAGGTGAAAGGCGAAAGGCGAAAGGCGAAAGGCGAAAGGCGAAAGGCGAAAGGCGAAAGGCGAAAGGCGAAAGGCGAAAGGTGAAAGGCGAAAGGGGAAAGGCGAAAGGCGTAAGGCGGAAGGGGAAAGGCGAAAGGCGAAAGGCGAAAGGCGAAAGGCGAAAGGCGAAAGGCGAAAGGCGGAAGGCGAAAGGCGAAAGGCGAAAGGCGAAAGGCGAAAGGCGAAAGGCGAAAGGCGAAAGGCGAAAGGCGAAAGGCGAATGGCGAAAGGCGAAAGGCGAAAGGCGAAAGGCGAAAGGCGAAAGGCGAAAGGCGAAAGGCGAAAGGTGAAAGGCGAAAGGGGAAATGCGAAAGGCGAAAGGCGGAAGGTGAAAGGCGAAAGGCGAAAGGCGAAAGGCGAAAGGCGAAAGGCGAAAGGAGAAAGGCGAAAGGCGAAAGGTGAAAGGCGAAAGGGGAAAGGCGAAAGGCGGAAGGGGAAAGGCGAAAGGCGAAAGGCGAAAGGCGAAAGGCGAAAGGCGAAAGGCGAAAGGTGAAAGGCGAAAGGCGAAAGGCGAAAGGCGAAAGGCGGAAGGCGAAAGGGGAAGGCGAAAGGCGAAAGGCGAAAGGCGGAAGGTGAAAGGCGTAAGGCGAAAGGCGAAAGGCGAAGGGCGAAAGTCGAAAGGCGAAAGGCGAAAGGCGAAAGGCGAAAGGTGAAAGGCGAAAGGCGAAAGGCGAAAGGCGAAAGGCGAAAGGCGAAAGGCGAAAGGCGAAAGGCGAAAGGCGAAAGGCGAAAGGCGAAAGGCGAAAGGCGAAAGGCGAAAGGTGAAAGGCGAAAGGCGAAAGGCGAAAGGCGAAAGGCGAAAGGCGAAGGGCGAAAGTCGAAAGGCGAAAGGCGAAATGCAAAAGGCGAAAGGCGAAAGGCGAAAGGCGAAAGGCGAAAGGCGAAAGGCGGAAGCCGAAAGGCGAAAGGCGAAAGGCGAAAGGTGAAAGGCGGAAGGCGAAAGGGGAAAGGCGAAAGGCGAAAGGCGAAAGGCGGAAGGTGAAAGGCGTAAGGCGAAAGGCGAAAGGCCAAAGGCGAAAGGCGAAAGGCGTAAGGCGAAACGCGAAAGGCGAAAGGCGAAAGGCGAAAGGCGAAAGGCGAAAGGCGAAAGGCGAAAGGCGAAAGGCGAAAGGCGAAAGGCGAAAGGCGAAGGGCGAAAGGCGAAAGGCGAAAGGCGAAAGGCGAAAGTCGAAAGGGGAAAGGCGAAAGGCGGAAGGCGAAAGGCGAAAGGCGAAAGGCGAAAGGCGAAAGGCGAAAGGCGAAAGGTGAAAGGCGAAAGGCGAAAGGCGAAAGGTGGAAGGTGAAATGCAAAAGGCGAAAGGCGAAAGGCGAAAGGCGAAAGGCGAAAGGCGAAAGGCGAAAGGCGAAAGGCGGAAGGTGAAACGCGTAAGGCGAAAGGCGAAAGGCGAAAGGCGAAAGGCGAAAGGCGAAAGGCGAAAGGCGAAAGGCGAAAGGCGAAAGGCGAAAGGCGTAAGGCGAAAGGTGAAAGGCAAAAGGAAAAACGATTTTCAAAACGTGAAATGAAAATGGAGAAATTTAAAATGCCTGAAGCAAAAGAAAAAACGATATTCAAAAGATAAAATACAAAAGTTGAAATTGAAAATGCGAAATGGAAAATTCGAAATTATAAATTTGTATTTCAAAATGCTATAGGCTAATTGCGAAAGACGAAAGACGAAAGGCGAAGGGCGAAAGTCGAAAGGCGAAAGGCGAAAGGCGAAAGGCGAAAGGCGAAAGGCGAAAGGCGGAAGGTGAAAGGCGAAAGGCGAAAGGCGAAAGGCGAAAAGCGAAAGGCGAAAGGCGAAAGGCGAAAGGCGAAAAGCGGAAGGCAAAAGGAAAAACGATTTTCAAAACATGAAATGAAAATGGAGAAATTTAAAATGCCTAAAGCAAAAGAAAAAAACGATATTCAAAAGATAAAATACAAAAGTTGAAATTGAAAATGCGAAATGGAAAATTCGAAATTATAAATTTGTATTTCAAAATGCTAAAGGCGAATTGCGGAAGGCGAAAGACGAAAGGCGAAGGGCGAAAGTCGAAAGGCGAAAGGCGAAATGCAAAAGGCGAAAGGCGAAAGGCGAAAGGTGAAAGGCGAAAGGCGAAAGGTGAAAGGCGAAAGGCGAAAGGCGAAAGGCGAAAGGCGAAAGGCGAAAGGCGAAAGGCGAAAGGCGAAAGGCGAAAGGCGAAAGGCGAAAGGCGAAAGGCGAAACGCGAAAGGCGAAAGGCGAAAGGCGAAAAGCGGAAGGCAAAAGGAAAAACGATTTTCAAAACATGAAATGAAAATGGAGAAATTTAAAATGCCTAAAGCAAAAGAAAAAAACGATATTCAAAAGATAAATTACAAAAGTTGAAATTGAAAATGCGAAATGGAAAATGCGAAATTATAAATTTGTATTTCAAAATGCTAAAGGCGAATTGCGGAAGGCGAAAGACGAAAGGCGAAGGGCGAAAGTCGAAAGGCGAAATGCAAAAGGCGAAAGGCGAAAGGCGAAAGGTGAAAGGCGAAAGGCGAAAGGTGAAAGGCGAAAGGCGAAAGGCGAAAGGCGAAAGGCGAAAGGCGAAAGGCGAAAGGCGAAAGGCGAAAGGCGAAAGGCGAAATGCGAAAGGCGAAAGGCGAAAGGCGAAAGGCGAAAGGCGAAAGGCGAAAGGCGAAAGACGAAAGGCGAAAGGCGAAAGGCGAAAGGCGAAAGGCGAAAGGCGAAAGGCGAAAGGCGAAAGGCGAAAGGCGAAAGGCGAAAGGCGAAAGGCGAAAGGCGAAAGGAGAAAGGCGAAAGGCGAAGGCGAAAGGCGAAAGGCGAAAGGCGAAAGGCGAAAGGCGAAAGGCGAAAGGCGAAAGGCGAAATGCGAAAGGCGAAAGGCGAAAGGCGAAAGGCGAAAGGCGAAAAGCGAAAAGCGAAAGGCGAAAGGCGAAAAGCGAAAGGCGAAAGGCGGTAGGTGAAAGGCGAAAGGCGAAAGGCGAAAGGCGAAAGGCGAAAGGCGAAAGGCGGAAGGTGAAAGGCGAAGGCGAAAGGCGAAAGGCGAAAGGCGAAAGGCGGAAGGCGAAAGGCGGAAGGCGAAAGGCGGAAGGTGAAAGGCGAAAGGCGAAAGGTGAAAGGCGAAAGGCGAAAGGCGAAAGGCGAAAGTCGGAAGGAGAAAGGCGATAGACGAAAGGCGAAAGGCGAAAGGCGATAGGCGAAAGGCGAAAGGCGAAAGGCGGAAGGAGAAAGGCGAAAAGCGAAAGGCGAAAGGCGAAAGGTGAAAGGCGAAAGGCGAAAGGCGAAAGGCGAAAGGCGAAAGGCGAA
This sequence comes from Dioctria rufipes, assembly GCA_963924295.1. Taxonomy (NCBI): domain Eukaryota; kingdom Metazoa; phylum Arthropoda; class Insecta; order Diptera; family Asilidae; genus Dioctria; species Dioctria rufipes. The sequence goes on from CAWUPM010000846.1 coordinate 55,271, forward strand.
AGGCGAAAGGCGAAAGGCGAAAGGCGAAAGGCGAAAGGCGAAAGGCCAAAGGCGAAAGGCGAAAGGCGAAAGGCGAAAGGCGAAAGGCGAAAGGCGAAAGGCGAAAGGCGAAAGGCGAAAAGCGAAAGGCGAAAGGCGAAAGGCGAAAGGCGAAAGGCGAAAGGCGAAAGGAGAAAGGAGAAAGGCGAAGGCGAAAGGCGAAAGGCGAAAGGCGAAAGGCGAAAGGCTAAAGGCGAAAGGCGAAAGGCGAAAGGCGAAAGGCGAAAGGCGAAAGGCGAAAGGCGAAAGGCGAAAGGAGAAAGGCGAAAGGCGAAGGCGAAAGGCGAAAGGCGAAAGGCGAAAGGCGAAAGGCGAAAGGCGAAAGGCGAAAGGCGAAAGGCGAAAGGCGAAAGGCGAAAGGCGAAAGGCGAAAGGCGAAAGGCGAAAGGCGAAAGGCGAAATGCGAAAGGCGAAAGGCGAAAGGCGAAAGGCGAAAAGCGAAAAGCGAAAGGCGAAAGGCGAAAAGCGAAAGGCGAAAGGCGGTAGGTGAAAGGCGAAAGGCGAAAGGCGAAAGGCGAAAGGCGGAAGGTGAAAGGCGAAGGCGAAAGGCGAAAGGCGAAAGGCGAAAGGCGGAAGGCGAAAGGCGGAAGGCGAAAGGCGGAAGGTGAAAGGCGAAAGGCGAAAGGTGAAAGGCGAAATGCGAAAGGCGAAAGGCGAAAGGCGAAAGGCGAAAGGCGAAAGGCGAAAGGCGAAAGGCGAAAGGCGAAAGGAGAAAGGCGAAAGGCGAAGGCGAAAGGCGAAAGGCGAAAGGCGAAAGGCGAAATGCGAAAGGCGAAAGGCGAAAGGCGAAAAGCGGAAGGCAAAAGGAAAAACGATTTTCAAAACATGAAATGAAAATGGAGAAATTTAAAATGCCTAAAGCAAAAGAAAAAAACGATATTCAAAAGATAAATTACAAAAGTTGAAATTGAAAATGCGAAATGGAAAATTCGAAATTATAAATTTGTATTTCAAAATGCTAAAGGCGAATTGCGGAAGGCGAAAGACGAAAGGCGAAGGGCGAATGTCGAAAGGCGAAATGCAAAAGGCGAAAGGCGAAAGGTGAAAGGCGAAAGGCGAAAGGTGAAAGGCGAAAGGCGAAAGGCGAAAGGCGAAAGGCGAAAGGCGAAAGGCGAAAGGCGAAAGGCGAAAGGCGAAAGGCGAAAGGCGAAAGGCGAAATGCGAAAGGCGAAAGGCGAAAGGCGAAAGGCGAAAGGCGAAAGGCGAAAGGCGAAAGGCGAAAGGCGAAAGGCGAAAGGCGAAAGGAGAAAGGCGAAAGGCGAAGGCGAAAGGCGAAAGGCGAAAGGCGAAAGGCGAAAGGCGAAAGGCGAAAGGCGAAATGCGAAAGGCGAAAGGCGAAAGGCGAAAGGCGAAAAGCGAAAAGCGAAAGGCGAAAGGCGAAAAGCGAAAGGCGAAAGGCGAAAGGCGAAAGGCGTAAGGCGAAAGGTGAAAGGCGAAAGGCGAAAGGCGAAAGGCGAAAGGCGAAAAGCGAAAGGCGAAAGGCGAAAGGTGAAAGGCGAAAGGGGAAATGCGAAAGGCGAAAGGCGAAAGGCGAAAGACGAAAGGCGAAAGGCGAAAGGCGAAAGGCGTAAGGCGAAAGGCGAAAGGCGAAAGGTGAAAGGCGAAAGGCGAAAGGCGAAAGGCGAAAAGCGAAAGGCGAAAGGCGAAAAGCGGAAGGCGAAAGGCGGAAGGTGAAAGGCGTAAGGCGAAAGGCGAAAGGCGAAAGACGAAAGGCGAAAGGCGAAAGACGAAAGGCGAAAGGCGTAAGGCGAAAGGCGTAAGGCGAAAGGCGAAAGGCGAAAGGTGAAAGGCGAAAGGCGAAAGGCGAAAGGCGAAAGCCGAAAGGAGAAAGGCGAGAGGCGAAAGGCGGAAGGTGAAAGGCGTAAGGCGAAAGGCGAAAGGCGGAAGGCAAAAGGCGAAAGGCGAAAGGCGAAAGTCGAAAGGCGAAAGGCGAAAGACGAAAGGCGAAAAGCGAAAGGCGAAAGGCGAAAAGCGGAAGGCGAAAGGCGGAAGGTGAAAGGCGTAAGGCGAAAGGCGAAAGGCGAAAGACGAAAGGCGAAAGGCGAAAGGCGTAAGGCGAAAGGCGAAAGGCGAAGGGCGAAAGGCGAAAGGTGAAAGGCGAAAGGCGAAAGGCGAAAGCCGAAAGGCGTAAGGCGAAAGGCGAAAGGCGAAAGGCGAAAAGCGAAAGGCGAAAGGTGAAAGGCGGAAGGTGAAACGCGTAAGGCGAAAGGCGAAAGGCGAAAGGCGAAAGGCGAAAGGCGTAAGGCGAAAGGCGAAAGGCGAAAGGTGAAAGGCGAAAGGCGAAAGGCGAAAGGCGAAAGGCGAAAGGCGAAAGGCGAAAGGCGAAAGGCGAAAGACGAAAGGCGAAAGGCGAAAGGCGTAAGACGGAAGGTGAAAGGCGTAAGGCGAAAGGCGAAAGGCGAAAGGCGAAAAGCGAAAGGCGAAAGGCGAAAGGTGAAAGGCGGAAGGTGAAACGCGTAAGGCGAAAGGCGAAAGGCGAAAGGCGAAAGGCGAAAGGCGAAAGGCGAAAGGCGTAAGGCGAAAGGCGAAAGGCGAAAGGTGAAAGGCGAAAGGCGAAAGACGAAAGGCGAAAGGCGAAAGCCGAAAGGAGAAAGGCGAGAGGCGAAAGGCGGAAGGTGAAAGGCGTAAGGCGAAAGGCGAAAGGCGGAAGGCAAAAGGCGAAAGGCGAAAGGCGAAAGGCGAAAGTCGAAAGGCGAAAGGCGAAAGGCGAAAGGCGAAAAGCGAAAGGCGAAAGGCGAAAAGCGGAAGGCGAAAGGCGGAAGGTGAAAGGCGTAAGGCGAAAGGCGAAAGGCGAAAGACGAAAGGCGAAAGGCGAAAGGCGTAAGGCGAAAGGCGAAAGGCGAAAGACGAAAGGCGAAGGGCGAAAGTCGAAAGGCGAAAGGCGAAATGCAAAAGGCGAAAGGCGAAAGGCGAAAGGCGAAAGGCGAAAGGCGAAAGGCGAAAGGCGAAAGACGAAAGGCGAAGGGCGAAAGTCAAAAGGCGAAAGGCGAAATGCAAAAGGCGAAAGGCGAAAGGCGAAAGGCGAAAGGCGAAAGGCGAACGGCGAAAGTCGAAAGGCGAAAGGCGAAAGGCGAAAGGTGAAAGGCGAAAGGCGAAAGGCGAAAGGCGAAAGGCGTAAGGCGAAACGCGAAAGGCGAAAGGCGAAAGGCGAAAGGCGAAAACGAAAGGCGAGAGGCGAAAGGCGAAAGGCGAAAGGCGAAAGGCGAAAGGCGAAAGGCGAAAGGCGAAAGGCGAAAAGCGAAAGGCGAAAGGCGAAAGGTGAAAGGCGAAAGGGGAAGTGCGAAAGGCGAAAGGCGGAAGGTGAAAGGCGAAAGGCGAAAGGCGAAAGGCGAAAGGCGAAAGGCGAAAGGCGAAAAGCGAAAGGCGAAAGGCGAAAGGCGAAAGGCGAAATGCGAAAGGCGAAAGGCGAAAGGCGAAAGGCGAAAGGCGAATGGCGAAAGGCGAAAGGCGAAAGGCGAAAGGCGAAAGGCGAAAGGCGAAAGTCGAAAGGCGAAAGGCGAAATGCAAAAGGCGAAAGGCGAAAGGCGAAAGGCGAAAGGCGAAAGGCGAAAGGCGAAAGGCGAAAGGCGAAAGGCGAAAGGCGAAAGGCGAAAAGCGAAAGGCGAAAGGCGAAAGGCGAAAGGCGAAAGGCGAAAGGCGAAAGGCGAAAGGCGAATGGCGAAAGGCGAAACCCGAAAGGCGAAAGGCGAAAGGCGAAAGGTGAAAGGCGAAAGGGGAAATGCGAAAGGCGAAAGGCGGAAGGTGAAAGGCGAAAGGCGAAAGGCGAAAGGCGAAAGGCGAAAGGCGAAAGGCGAAAGGCGAAAGGCGAAGGCGAAAGGCGAAAGGCGAAAGGCGAAAGGCGAAAGGCGAAAGGCGAAAGGCGAAAGGCGAAAGGCGAAATGCGAAAGGCGAAAGGCGAAAGGCGTAAGGCGAAAGGCGAAAAGCGAAAAGCGAAAGGCGAAAGGCGAAAAGCGAAAGGCGAAAGGCGAAAGGCGAAAGGCGAAAGGCGAAAGGCGTAAGGCGAAAGGTGAAAGGCGAAAGGCGAAAGGCGAAAGGCGAAAAGCGAAAGGCGAAAGGCGAAAGGTGAAAGGCGAAAGGGGAAATGCGAAAGGCGAAAGGCGAAAGGCGAAAGACGAAAGGCGAAAGGCGAAAGGCGAAAGGCGAAAGGCGTAAGGCGAAAGGCGAAAGGCGCAAGGTGAAAGGCGAAAGGCGAAAGGCGAAAGGCGAAAAGCGAAAGGCGAAAGGCGAAAAGCGGAAGGCGAAAGGCGGAAGGTGAAAGGCGTAAGGCGAAAGGCGAAAGGCGAAAGACGAAAGGCGAAAGGCGAAAGACGAAAGGCGAAAGGCGTAAGGCGAAAGGCGTAAGGCGAAAGGCGAAAGGCGAAAGGTGAAAGGCGAAAGGCGAAAGGCGAAAGGCGAAAGGCGAAAGCCGAAAGGAGAAAGGCGAGAGGCGAAAGGCGGAAGGTGAAAGGCGTAAGGCGAAAGGCGAAAGGCGGAAGGCAAAAGGCGAAAGGCGAAAGGCGAAAGTCGAAAGGCGAAAGGCGAAAGGCGAAAGGCGAAAAGCGAAAGGCGAAAGGCGAAAAGCGGAAGGCGAAAGGCGGAAGGTGAAAGGCGTAAGGCGAAAGGCGAAAGGCGAAAGACGAAAGGCGAAAGGCGAAAGGCGTAAGGCGAAAGGCGAAAGGCGAAGGGCGAAAGGCGAAAGGCGAAAGGCGAAAGGCGGAAGGTGAAATGCAAAAGGCGAAAGGCGAAAGGCGAAAGGCGAAAGGCGAAAGGCGGAAGGTGAAACGCGTAAGGCGAAAGGCGAAAGGCGAAAGGCGAAAGGCGAAAGGCGAAAGGCGAAAAGCGAAAAGCGAAAGGCGAAAGGCGAAAGGCGAAAGGCGAAAGGCGAAAGGCGAAAGGCGAAAGGCGAAAGGCGAAAGGTGAAAGGCGAAAGGGGAAAGGCGTAAGGCGGAAGGGGAAAGGCGAAAGGCGAAAGGCGAAAGGCGAAAGGCGAAAGGCGAAAGGCGAAAGGCGAAAGGCGGAAGGCGAAAGGCGAAAGGCGAAAGGCGAAAGGCGAAAGGCGAAAGGCGAAAGGTGAAAGGCGAAAGGGGAAATGCGAAAGGCGAAAGGCGGAAGGTGAAAGGCGAAAGGCGAAAGGCGAAAGGTGAAAGGCGAAAGGGGAAATGCGAAAGGCGAAAGGCGGAAGGTGAAAGGCGAAAGGCGAAAGGCGAAAGGCGAAAGGCGAAAGGCGAAAGGCGAAAGGCGAAAGGCGAAAGGCGAAAGGCGAAAGGCGAAAGGCGAAAGGCGAAAGGTGAAAGGCGAAAGGGGAAAGGCGAAAGGCGAAAGGTGGAAGGGGAAAGGCGAAAGGCGAAAGGCGAAAGGCGAAAGGCGAAAGGTGAAAGGCGAAAGGCGAAAGGCGAAAGGCGAAAGGCGGAAGGCGAAAGGGGAAGGCGAAAGGCGAAAGGCGAAAGGCGAAAGGTGAAAGGCGAAAGGCGAAAGGCGAAAGGCGGAAGGCGAAAGGGGAAGGCGAAAGGCGAAAGGCGAAAGGCGGAAGGTGAAAGGCGTAAGGCGAAAGGCGAAAGGCGAAGGGCGAAAGTCGAAAGGCGAAAGGCGAAATGCAAAAGGCGAAAGGCGAAAGGCGAAAGGTGAAAGGCGAAAGGCGAAAGGCGAAAGGCGAAAGGCGAAAGGCGAAAGGCGAAGGGCGAAAGTCGAAAGGCGAAAGGCGAAATGCAAAAGGCGAAAGGCGAAAGGCGAAAGGTGAAAGGCGAAAGGCGAAAGGCGAAAGGCGAAAGGCGAAAGGCGAAAGGCGAAAGGCGAAAGGCGAAAGGCGAAAGGCGAAAGGCGAAAGGCGAAAGGTGAAAGGCGAAAGGCGAAAGGCGAAAGGCGAAAGGCGAAAGGCGAAAGGCGAAGGGCGAAAGTCGAAAGGCGAAAGGCGAAATGCAAAAGGCGAAAGGCGAAAGGCGAAAGGCGAAAGGCGAAAGGCGAAAGGCGAAAAGCGAAAGGCGAAAGGCGGAAGGTGAAAGGCGAAAGGCGAAAGGCGAAAGGCGAAAGGCGAAAGGCGAAAGGCGAAAGGCGAAAAGCGAAAGGCGAAAGGCGAAAGGCGAAAGGCGAAAGGCGAAAGGCGAAAGGCGAAAGGCGAAAGGCGAAAGGCGAAAGGCGAAAGGCGAAAGGTGAAAGGCGAAAGGGGAAATGCGAAAGGCGAAAGGCGGAAGGTGAAAGGCGAAAGGTGAAAGGCGAAAGGGGAAATGCGAAAGGCGAAAGGCGGAAGGTGAAAGGCGAAAGGCGAAAGGCGAAAGGCGAAAGGCGAAAGGCGAAAGGCGAAAGGCGAAAGGCGAAAGGCGAAAGGCGAAAGGCGAAAGGCGAAAGGCGAAAGGCGAAAGGCGAAAGGTGAAAGGCGAAAGGTGAAAGGCGAAAAGCGAAAGGCGAAAGGCGAAAGGCGAAAGGCGAAAGGCGAAAGGCGAAAGGCGAAAGGCGAAAGGCGAAAGGCGAAAGGCGAAAGGCGGAAGGTGAAAGGCGAAAGGCGAAAGGCGAAAGGTGAAAGGCGAAAGGGGAAATGCGAAAGGCGAAAGGCGGAAGGTGAAAGGCGAAAGGCGAAAGGCGAAAGGCGAAAGGCGAAAGGCGAAAGGCGAAAGGCGAAAGGCGAAAGGCGAAAGGTGAAAGGCGAAAGGGGAAAGGCGAAAGGCGAAAGGCGGAAGGGGAAAGGCGAAAGGCGAAAGGCGAAAGGCGAAAGGTGAAAGGCGAAAGGGGAAAGGCGAAAGGCGAAAGGCGGAAGGGGAAAGGCGAAAGGCGAAAGGCGAAAGGCGAAAGGCGAAAGGCGAAAGGTGAAAGGCGAAAGGCGAAAGGCGAAAGGCGAAAGGCGGAAGGCGAAAGGGGAAGGCGAAAGGCGAAAGGCGAAAGGCGAAAGGCGGAAGGTGAAAGGCGAAAGGTGAAAGGCGAAAGGCGAAAGGCGAAAGGCGAAAGGCGAAAGGCGAAAGGCGAAAGGTGAAAGGCGAAAGGCGAAAGGCGAAAGGCGAAAGGCGAAGGGCGAAAGTCGAAAGGCGAAAGGCGAAATGCAAAAGGCGAAAGGCGAAAGGCGAAAGGCGAAACGCGAAAGGCGAAAGGCGAAAGGCGAAAGGCGAAAGGCGAAAGGCGAAAGTCGAAAGGCGAAAGGCGAAAGGTGAAAGGCGAAAGGCGAAAGGCGAAAGGCGAAAGGCGAAAGGCGAAAGGCGAAAGGCGAAAGGCGAAAGGCGAAAGGCGAAAGGCGAAAGGCGAAAGGCGAAAGGTGAAAGGCGAAAGGCGAAAGGCGAAAGGCGAAAGGCGAAAGGCGAAGGGCGAAAGTCGAAAGGCGAAAGGCGAAATGCAAAAGGCGAAAGGCGAAAGGCGAAAGGCGAAAGGCGAAAGGCGAAAGGCGAAAAGCGAAAGGCGAAAGGCGGAAGGTGAAAGGCGAAAGGCGAAAGGCGAAAGGCGAAAGGCGAAAGGCGAAAGGCGAAAGGCGAAAGGCGAAAAGCGAAAGGCGAAAGGCGAAAGGCGAAAGGCGAAAGGCGAAAGGCGAAAGGCGAAAGGCGAAAGGCGAAAGGCGAAAGGCGAAAGGTGAAAGGCGAAAGGGGAAATGCGAAAGGCGAAAGGCGGAAGGTGAAAGGCGAAAGGCGAAAGGCGAAAGGTGAAAGGCGAAAGGGGAAATGCGAAAGGCGAAAGGCGGAAGGTGAAAGGCGAAAGGCGAAAGGCGAAAGGCGAAAGGCGAAAGGCGAAAGGCGAAAGGCGAAAGGCGAAAGGCGAAAGGCGAAAGGCGAAAGGCGAAAGGCGAAAGGCGAAAGGCGAAAGGCGAAAGGCGAAAGGCGAAAGGCGAAAGGCGAAAGGCGAAAGGTGAAAGGCGAAAGGTGAAAGGCGAAAAGCGAAAGGCGAAAGGCGAAAGGCGAAAGGCGAAAGGCGAAAGGCGAAAGGCGAAAGGCGAAAGGCGAAAGGCGAAAGGCGAAAGGCGAAAGGCGAAAGGCGAAAGGTGAAAGGCGAAAGGGGAAAGGCGAAAGGCGAAAGGCGGAAGGGGAAAGGCGAAAGGCGAAAGGCGAAAGGCGAAAGGCGAAAGGCGAAAGGTGAAAGGCGAAAGGGGAAAGGCGAAAGGCGAAAGGCGGAAGGGGAAAGGCGAAAGGCGAAAGGCGAAAGGCGAAAGGCGAAAGGCGAAAGGTGAAAGGCGAAAGGCGAAAGGCGAAAGGCGAAAGGCGGAAGGCGAAAGGGGAAGGCGAAAGGCGAAAGGCGAAAGGCGGAAGGTGAAAGGCGTAAGGCGAAAGGCGAAAGGCGAAGGGCGAAAGTCGAAAGGCGAAAGGCGAAATGCAAAAGGCGAAAGGCGAAAGGCGAAAGGTGAAAGGCGAAAGGCGAAAGGCGAAAGGCGAAAGGCGAAAGGCGAAAGGCGAAAGGCGAAAGGCGAAAGGCGAAAGGCGAAAGGCGAAAGGCGAAAGGCGAAAGGTGAAAGGCGAAAGGCGAAAGGCGAAAGGCGAAAGGCGAAAGGCGAAGGGCGAAAGTCGAAAGGCGAAAGGCGAAATGCAAAAGGCGAAAGGCGAAAGGCGAAAGGCGAAAGGCGAAAGGCGAAAGGCGAAAGCCGAAAGGCGAAAGGCGAAAGGCGAAAGGCGAAAGGTGAAAGGCGGAAGGCGAAAGGGGAAAGGCGAAAGGCGAAAGGCGAAAGGCGGAAGGTGAAAGGCGTAAGGCGAAAGGCGAAAGGCCAAAGGCGAAAGGCGAAAGGCGTAAGGCGAAACGCGAAAGGCGAAAGGCGAAAGGCGAAAGGCGAAAGGCGAAAGGCGAAAGGCGAAAGGCGAAAGGCGAAAGGCGAAAGGCGAAAGGCGAAAGGCGAAAGGCGAAAGGCGAAAGGCGAAAGGCGAAATGCGAAAGGCGAAAGGCGAAAGGCGAAAGGCGAAAGGCGAAAGGCGAAAGGCGAAAGGCGAAAGGCGAAAGGCGAAAGGCGAAAGGCGAAATGCGAAAGGCGAAAGGCGAAAGGCGAAAAGCGGAAGGCAAAAGGAAAAACGATTTTCAAAACATGAAATGAAAATGGAGAAATTTAAAATGCCTAAAGCAAAAGAAAAAAACGATATTCAAAAGATAAATTACAAAAGTTGAAATTGAAAATGCGAAATGGAAAATTCGAAATTATAAATTTGTATTTCAAAATGCTAAAGGCGAATTGCGGAAGGCGAAAGACGAAAGGCGAAGGGCGAAAGTCGAAAGGCGAAATGCAAAAGGCGAAAGGCGAAAGGCGAAAGGTGAAAGGCGAAAGGCCAAAGGTGAAAGGCGAAAGGCGAAAGGCGAAAGGCGAAAGGCGAAAGGCGAAAGGCGAAAGGCGAAAGGCGAAAGGCGAAAGGCGAAAGGCGAAATGCGAAAGGCGAAAGGCGAAAGGCGAAAGGCGAAAGGCGAAAGGCGAAAGGCGAAAGACGAAAGGCGAAAGGCGAAAGGCGAAAGGCGAAAGGCGAAAGGCGAAAGGCGAAAGGCGAAAGGCGAAAGGCGAAAGGCGAAAGGCGAAAGGAGAAAGGCGAAAGGCGAAGGCGAAAGGCGAAAGGCGAAAGGCGAAAGGCGAAAGGCGAAAGGCGAAATGCGAAAGGCGAAAGGCGAAAGGCGAAAGGCGAAAGGCGAAAAGCGAAAAGCGAAAGGCGAAAGGCGAAAAGCGAAAGGCGAAAGGCGGTAGGTGAAAGGCGAAAGGCGAAAGGCGAAAGGCGAAAGGCGGAAGGTGAAAGGCGAAGGCGAAAGGCGAAAGGCGGAAGGCGAAAGGCGGAAGGCGAAAGGCGGAAGGTGAAAGGCGAAAGGCGAAAGGTGAAAGGCGAAAGGCGAAAGGCGAAAGGCGAAAGTCGGAAGGAGAAAGGCGATAGACGAAAGGCGAAAGGCGAAAGGCGAAAGGCGAAAGGCGAAAGGCGAAAGGCGAAAGGCGAAAGGCGAAAGGCGAAAGGCGAAAGGCGAAAGGCGAAAGGCGAAAGGCGAAAGGCGAAAGGCGAAATGCGAAAGGCGAAAGGCGAAAGGCGAAAAGCGGAAGGCAAAAGGAAAAACGATTTTCAAAACATGAAATGAAAATGGAGAAATTTAAAATGCCTAAAGCAAAAGAAAAAAACGATATTCAAAAGATAAATTACAAAAGTTGAAATTGAAAATGCGAAATGGAAAATTCGAAATTATAAATTTGTATTTCAAAATGCTAAAGGCGAATTGCGGAAGGCGAAAGACGAAAGGCGAAGGGCGAAAGTCGAAAGGCGAAATGCAAAAGGCGAAAGGCGAAAGGCGAAAGGTGAAAGGCGAAAGGCGAAAGGTGAAAGGCGAAAGGCGAAAGGCGGAAGGTGAAATGCAAAAGGCGAAAGGCGAAAGGCGAAAGGCGAAAGGCGAAAGGCGAAAGGCGAAAGGCGGAAGGTGAAACGCGTAAGGCGAAAGGCGAAAGGCGAAAGGCGAAAGGCGAAAGGCGAAAGGCGAAAAGCGAAAAGCGAAAGGCGAAAGGCGAAAGGCGAAAGGCGAAAGGCGAAAGGCGAAAGGCGAAAGGTGAAAGGCGAAAGGGGAAAGGCGAAAGGCGTAAGGCGGAAGGGGAAAGGCGAAAGGCGAAAGGCGAAAGGCGAAAGGCGAAAGGCGGAAGGCGAAAGGCGAAAGGCGAAAGGCGAAAGGCGAAAGGCGAAAGGAGAAAGGCGAAAGGCGAAAGGCGAAAGGCGAAAGGCGAATGGCGAAAGGCGAAAGGCGAAAGGCGAAAGGCGAAAGGCGAAAGGTGAAAGGCGAAAGGGGAAATGCGAAAGGCGAAAGGCGGAAGGTGAAAGGCGAAAGGCGAAAGGCGAAAGGCGAAAGGCGAAAGGCGAAAGGCGAAAGGCGAAAGGCGAAAGGTGAAAGGCGAAAGGGGAAAGGCGAAAGGCGAAAGGCGGAAGGGGAAAGGCGAAAGGCGAAAGGCGAAAGGCGAAAGGCGAAAGGCGAAAGGCGAAAGGCGAAAGGCGAAAGGCGAAAGGCGAAAGGCGAAAGGCGGAAGGCGAAAGGGGAAGGCGAAAGGCGAAAGGCGAAAGGCGGAAGGTGAAAGGCGTAAGGCGAAAGGCGAAAGGAGAAGGGCGAAAGTCGAAAGGCGAAAGGCGAAATGCAAAAGGCGAAAGGCGAAAGGCGAAAGGTGAAAGGCGAAAGGCGAAAGGCGAAAGGCGAAAGGCGAAAGGCGAAAGGCGAAAGGCGAAAGGCGAAAGGCGAAAGGCGAAAGGCGAAAGGTGAAAGGCGAAAGGCGAAAGGCGAAAGGCGAAAGGCGAAAGGCGAAGGGCGAAAGTCGAAAGGCGAAAGGCGAAAGGCGAAAGGCGAAAGGCGAAAGGTGAAAGGCGAAAGGCGAAAGGTGAAAGGCGAAAGGCGAAAGGCGAAAGGCGAAAGGCGAAAGGCGAAAGGCGAAAGGCGAAAGGCGAAAGGCGAAAGGCGAAAGGCGAAATGCGAAAGGCGAAAGGCGAAAGGCGAAAAGCGGAAGGCAAAAGGAAAAACGATTTTCAAAACATGAAATGAAAATGGAGAAATTTAAAATGCCTAAAGCAAAAGAAAAAAACGATATTCAAAAGATAAATTACAAAAGTTGAAATTGAAAATGCGAAATGGAAAATTCGAAATTATAAATTTGTATTTCAAAATGCTAAAGGCGAATTGCGGAAGGCGAAAGACGAAAGGCGAAGGGCGAAAGTCGAAAGGCGAAATGCAAAAGGCGAAAGGCGAAAGGCGAAAGGTGAAAGGCGAAAGGCCAAAGGTGAAAGGCGAAAGGCGAAAGGCGAAAGGCGAAAGGCGAAAGGCGAAAGGCGAAAGGCGAAAGGCGAAAGGCGAAAGGCGAAAGGCGAAATGCGAAAGGCGAAAGGCGAAAGGCGAAAGGCGAAAGGCGAAAGGCGAAAGGCGAAAGACGAAAGGCGAAAGGCGAAAGGCGAAAGGCGAAAGGCGAAAGGCGAAAGGCGAAAGGCGAAGGCGAAAGGCGAAAGGCGAAAGGCGAAAGGCGAAAGGCGAAAGGCGAAATGCGAAAGGCGAAAGGCGAAAGGCGAAAGGCGAAAGGCGAAAAGCGAAAAGCGAAAGGCGAAAGGCGAAAAGCGAAAGGCGAAAGGCGGTAGGTGAAAGGCGAAAGGCGAAAGGCGAAAGGCGAAAGGCGGAAGGTGAAAGGCGAAGGCGAAAGGCGAAAGGCGAAAGGCGAAAGGCGGAAGGCGAAAGGCGGAAGGCGAAAGGCGGAAGGTGAAAGGCGAAAGGCGAAAGGTGAAAGGCGAAAGGCGAAAGGCGAAAGTCGGAAGGAGAAAGGCGATAGACGAAAGGCGAAAGGCGAAAGGCGAAAGGCGAAAGGCGAAAGGCGAAAGGCGAAAGGCGAAAGGCGAAAGGCGAAAGGCGAAAGGCGAAAGGCGAAAGGCGAAAGGCGAAAGGCGAAAGGCGAAATGCGAAAGGCGAAAGGCGAAAGGCGAAAAGCGGAAGGCAAAAGGAAAAACGATTTTCAAAACATGAAATGAAAATGGAGAAATTTAAAATGCCTAAAGCAAAAGAAAAAAACGATATTCAAAAGATAAATTACAAAAGTTGAAATTGAAAATGCGAAATGGAAAATTCGAAATTATAAATTTGTATTTCAAAATGCTAAAGGCGAATTGCGGAAGGCGAAAGACGAAAGGCGAAGGGCGAAAGTCGAAAGGCGAAATGCAAAAGGCGAAAGGCGAAAGGCGAAAGGTGAAAGGCGAAAGGCGAAAGGTGAAAGGCGAAAGGCGAAAGGCGAAAGGCGAAAGGCGAAAGGCGAAAGGCGAAAGGCGAAAGGCGAAAGGCGAAAGGCGAAAGGCGAAAGGCGAAATGCGAAAGGCGAAAGGCGAAAGGCGAAAGGCGAAAGGCGAAAGGCGAAAGGCGAAAGACGAAAGGCGAAAGGCGAAAGGCGAAAGGCGAAAGGCGAAAGGCGAAAGGCGAAAGGCGAAAGGCGAAAGGCGAAAGGCGAAAGGCGAAAGGCGAAAGGCGAAAGGCGAAAGGCGAAAGGCGAAATGCGAAAGGCGAAAGGCGAAAGGCGAAAAGCGGAAGGCAAAAGGAAAAACGATTTTCAAAACATGAAATGAAAATGGAGAAATTTAAAATGCCTAAAGCAAAAGAAAAAAACGATATTCAAAAGATAAATTACAAAAGTTGAAATTTAAAATGCGAAATGGAAAATTCGAAATTATAAATTTGTATTTCAAAATGCTAAAGGCGAATTGCGGAAGGCGAAAGACGAAAGGCGAAGGGCGAAAGTCGAAAGGCGAAATGCAAAAGGCCAAAGGCGAAAGGCGAAAGGTGAAAGGCGAAAGGCGAAAGGCGAAAGGCGAAAGGCGAAAGGCGAAAGGCGAAAGGCGAAAGGCGAAAGGCGAAAGGCGAAAGGCGAAAGGCGAAAGGCGAAAGGCGAAAGGCGAAAGGCGAAAGGCGAAATGCGAAAGGCGAAAGGCGAAAGGCGAAAGGCGAAAGGCGAAAGGCGAAAGGTGAAAGACGCAAGGCGAAAGGCGAAAGGCGAAAGGCGAAAGGCGAAAGGCGAAAGGCGAAAGGCGAAAGGCGAAAGGCGAAAAGCGAAAGGCGAAAGGAGAAAGGCGAAAGGCGAAGGCGAAAGGCGAAAGGCGAAAGGCGAAAGGCGAAAGGCGAAAGGCGAAATGCGAAAGGCGAAAGGCGAAAGGCGAAAGGCGAAAGGCGAAAAGCGAAAGGCGAAAGGCGAAAGGAGAAAGGCGAAAGGCGAAAGGCGAAGGCGAAAGGCGAAAGGCGAAAGGCGAAAGGCGAAAGGCGAAAGGCGAAATGCGAAAGGCGAAAGGCGAAAGGCGAAAAGCGAAAAGCGAAAGGCGAAAGGCGAAAAGCGAAAGGCGAAAGGCGGTAGGTGAAAGGCGAAAGGCGAAAGGCGAAAGGCGAAAGGCGGAAGGTGAAAGGCGAAGGCGAAAGGCGAAAGGCGAAAGGCGAAAGGCGGAAGGCGAAAGGCGGAAGGCGAAAGGCGGAAGGTGAAAGGCGAAAGGCGAAAGGTGAAAGGCGAAAGGCGAAAGGCGAAAGGCGAAAGGCGAAAGGCGAAAGGCGAAAGGCGAAAGGCGAAAGGCGAAAGGCCAAAGGCGAAAGGCGAAAGGCGAAAGGCGAAAGGCGAAAGGCGAAAGGCGAAAGGCGAAAGGCGAAAGGCGAAAGGTGAAATGCGAAAGGCGAAAGGCGAAAGGCGAAAAGCGAAAGGCGAAAGGCGGAAGGTGAAAGGCGAAGGCGAAAGGCGAAAGGCGAAAGGCGAAAGGCGAAAGGCGGAAGGTGAAAGGCGAAAGGCGAAAGGCGATAGACGAAAGGCGAAAGGCGAAAGGCGAAAGGCGAAAGGCGAAAGGCGAAAGGCGAAAGGCGAAAGGCGAAAGGCGAAAGGCGAAATGCGAAAGGCGAAAGGCGAAAGGCGAAAAGCGGAAGGCAAAAGGAAAAACGATTTTCAAAACATGAAATGAAAATGGAGAAATTTAAAATGCCTAAAGCAAAAGAAAAAAACGATATTCAAAAGATAAATTACAAAAGTTGAAATTGAAAATGCGAAATGGAAAATTCGAAATTATAAATTTGTATTTCAAAATGCTAAAGGCGAATTGCGGAAGGCGAAAGACGAAAGGCGAAGGGCGAAAGTCGAAAGACGAAAGGCGAAATGCAAAAGGCGAAAGGCGAAAGGCGAAAGGTGAAAGGCGAAAGGCGAAAGGCGAAAGGCGAAAGGCGAAAGGCGAAAGGCGAAAGGCGAAAGGCGAAAGGCGAAAGGCGAAAGGCGAAAGGCGAAAGGCGAAAGGCGAAAGGCGAAATGCGAAAGGCGAATGGCGAAAGGCGAAAGGCGAAAAGCGGAAAGCAAAAGGAAAAACGATTTTCAAAACATGAAATGAAAATGGAGAAATTTAAAATGCCTAAAGCAAAAGAAAAAAACGATATTCAAAAGATAAATTACAAAAGTTGAAATTGAAAATGCGAAATGGAAAATTCGAAATTATAAATTTGTATTTCAAAATGCTAAAGGCGAATTGCGGAAGGCGAAAGACGAAAGGCGAAGGGCGAAAGTCGAAAGGCGAAATGCAAAAGGCGAAAGGCGAAAGGCGAAAGGTGAAAGGCGAAAGGCGAAAGGTGAAAGGCGAAAGGCGAAAGGCGAAAGGCGAAAGGCGAAAGGCGAAAGGCGAAAGGCGAAAGGCGAAAGGCGAAAGGCGAAAGGCGAAAGGCGAAAGGCGAAATGCGAAAGGCGAAAGGCGAAAGGCGAAAGGCGAAAGGCGAAAGGCGAAAGGCGAAAGGCGAAAGGCGAAAGGCGAAAGGCGAAATGCGAAAGGCGAAAGGCGAAAGGCGAAAGGCGAAAGGCGAAAAGCGAAAAGCGAAAGGCGAAAGGCGAAAAGCGAAAGGCGAAAGGCGGTAGGTGAAAGGCGAAAGGCGAAAGGCGAAAGGCGAAAGGCGAAAGGCGAAAGGCGAAAGGCGAAAGGCGGAAGGCGAAAGGCGGAAGGCGAAAGACGAAAGGCGAAGGGCGAAAGTCGAAAGGCGAAATGCAAAAGGCGAAAGGGGAAAGGCGAAAGGTGAAAGGCGAAAGGCGAAAGGTGAAAGGCGAAAGGCGAAAGGCGAAAGGCGAAAGGCGAAAGGCGAAAGGCGAAAGGCGAAAGGCGAAAGGCGAAAGGCGAAAGGCGAAAGGCGAAATGCGAAAGGCGAAAGGCGAAAGGCGAAAGGCGAAAGGCGAAAGGCGAAAGGCGAAAGGCGAAATGCGAAAGGCGAAAGGCGAAAGGCGAAAGGCGAAAGGCGAAAAGCGAAAAGCGAAAGGCGAAAGGCGAAAAGCGAAAGGCGAAAGGCGGTAGGTGAAAGGCGAAAGGCGAAAGGCGAAAGGCGAAAGGCGAAAGGCGAAAGGCGAAAGGCGAAAGGCGGAAGGCGAAAGGCGGAAGGCGAAAGGCGGAAGGTGAAAGGCGAAAGGCGAAAGGTGAAAGGCGAAAGGCGAAAGGCGAAAGGCGAAAGTCGGAAGGAGAAAGGCGATAGACGAAAGGCGAAAGGCGAAAGGCGATAGGCGAAAGGCGAAAGGCGAAAGGCGGAAGGAGAAAGGCGAAAAGCGAAAGGCGAAAGGCGAAAGGTGAAAGGCGAAAGGCGAAAGGCGAAAGGCGAAAGGCGAAAGGCGAAAGGCGAAAGGCGAAAGGCGAAAGGCGAAAGGCGAAAGGCGAAAGGCGAAAGGCCAAAGGCGAAAGGCGAAAGCGAAAGGCGAAAGGCGAAAGGCGAAAGGCGAAAGGCGAAAGGCGAAAGGCGAAAGGCGAAAGGCGAAATGCGAAAGGCGAAAGGCGAAAGGCGAAAGGCGAAAGGCGAAAGGCGAAAGACGAAAGGCGAAAGGCGAAAGGCGAAAGGCGAAAGGCGAAAGGCGAAAGGCGAAAGGCGAAAGGCGAAAGGCGAAATGCGAAAGGCGAAAGGCGAAAGGCGAAAAGCGGAAGGCAAAAGGAAAAACGATTTTCAAAACATCAAATGAAAATGGAGAAATTTAAAATGCCTAAAGCAAAAGAAAAAAACGATATTCAAAAGATAAATTACAAAAGTTGAAATTGAAAATGCGAAATGGAAAATTCGAAATTATAAATTTATATTTCAAAATGCTAAAGGCGAATTGCGGAAGGCGAAAGACGAAAGGCGAAGGGCGAAAGTCGAAAGGCGAAATGCAAAAGGCGAAAGGCGAAAGGCGAAAGGTGAAAGGCGAAAGGCGAAAGGTGAAAGGCGAAAGGCGAAAGGCGAAAGGCGAAAGGCGAAAGGCGAAAGGCGAAAGGCGAAAGGCGAAAGGCGAAAGGCGAAAGGCGAAAGGCGAAAAGCGAAAGGCGAAATGCGAAAGGCGAAAGGCGAAAGGCGAAAGGCGAAAGGCGAAAGGCGAAAGACGAAAGGCGAAAGGCGAAAGGCGAAAGGCGAAAGGCGAAAGGCGAAATGCGAAAGGCCAAAGGCCAAAGGCGAAAGGCGAAAGGCGAAAAGCGAAAGGCGAAAGGCGAAAGGAGAAAGGCGAAAGGCGAAGGCGAAAGGCGAAAGGCGAAAGGCGAAAGGCGAAAGGCGAAATGCGAAAGGCGAAAGGCGAAAGGCGAAAGGCGAAAGGCGAAAAGCGAAAAGCGAAAGGCGAAAGGCGAAAAGCGAAAGGCGAAAGGCGGTAGGTGAAAGGCGAAAGGCGAAAGGCGAAAGGCGAAAGGCGAAAGGCGAAAGGCGAAAGGCGGAAGGTGAAAGGCGAAGGCGAAAGGCGAAAGGCGAAAGGCGAAAGGCGGAAGGCGAAAGGCGGAAGGCGAAAGGCGGAAGGTGAAAGGCGAAAGGCGAAAGGTGAAAGGCGAAAGGCGAAAGGCGAAAGGCGAAAGGCGAAAGGCGAAAGGCGAAAGGCCAAAGGCGAAAGGCGAAAGGCGAAAGGCGAAAGGCGAAAGGCGAAAGGCGAAAGGCGAAATGCGAAAGGCGAAAGGCGAAAGGCGAAAAGCGAAAGGCGAAAGGCGGAAGGTGAAAGGCGAAGGCGAAAGGCGAAAGGCGAAAGGCGAAAGGCGAAAGGCGGAAGGTGAAAGGCGAAAGGCGAAAGTCGGAAGGAGAAAGGCGATAGACGAAAGGCGAAAGGCGAAAGGCGAAAGGCGAAAGGCGAAAGGCGAAAGGCGAAAGGCGAAAGGCGAAAGGCGAAAGGCGAAATGCGAAAGGCGAAAGGCGAAAGGCGAAAAGCGGAAGGCAAAAGGAAAAACGATTTTCAAAACATGAAATGAAAATGGAGAAATTTAAAATGCCTAAAGCAAAAGAAAAAAACGATATTCAAAAGATAAATTACAAAAGTTGAAATTGAAAATGCGAAATGGAAAATTCGAAATTATAAATTTGTATTTCAAAATGCTAAAGGCGAATTGCGGAAGGCGAAAGACGAAAGGCGAAGGGCGAAAGTCGAAAGACGAAAGGCGAAATGCAAAAGGCGAAAGGCGAAAGGCGAAAGGTGAAAGGCGAAAGGCGAAAGGTGAAAGGCGAAAGGCGAAAGGCGAAAGGCGAAAGGCGAAAGGCGAAAGGCGAAAGGCGAAAGGCGAAAGGCGAAAGGCGAAAGGCGAAAGGCGAAAGGCGAAAGGCGAAAGGCGAAAGGCGAAAGGCGAAAGGCGAAAGGCGAAAGGCGAAATGCGAAAGGCGAAAGGCGAAAGGCGAAAAGCGGAAGGCAAAAGGAAAAACGATTTTCAAAACATGAAATGAAAATGGAGAAATTTAAAATGCCTAAAGCAAAAGAAAAAAACGATATTCAAAAGATAAATTACAAAAGTTGAAATTGAAAATGCGAAATGGAAAATTCGAAATTATAAATTTGTATTTCAAAATGCTAAAGGCGAATTGCGGAAGGCGAAAGACGAAAGGCGAAGGGCGAAAGTCGAAAGACGAAAGGCGAAATGCAAAAGGCGAAAGGCGAAAGGCGAAAGGCGAAAGGTGAAAGGCGAAAGGCGAAAGGTGAAAGGCGAAAGGCGAAAGGCGAAAGGCGAAAGGCGAAAGGCGAAATGCGAAAGGCGAAAGGCGAAAAGCGGAAGGCAAAAGGAAAAAACGATTTTCAAAACATGAAATGAAAATGGAGAAATTTAAAATGCCTAAAGCAAAAGAAAAAAACGATATTCAAAAGATAAATTACAAAAGTTGAAATTGAAAATGCGAAATGGAAAATTCGAAATTATAAATTTGTATTTCAAAAGAAAAAAACGATATTCAAAAGATAAATTACAAAAGTTGAAATTGAAAATGCGAAATGGAAAATTCGAAATTATAAATTTGTATTTCAAAATGCTAAAGGCGAATTGCGGAAGGCGAAAGACGAAAGGCGAAGGGCGAAAGTCGAAAGGCGAAATGCAAAAGGCGAAAGGCGAAAGGCGAAAGGTGAAAGGCGAAAGGCGAAAGGTGAAAGGCGAAAGGCGAAAGGCGAAAGGCGAAAGGCGAAAGGCGAAAGGCGAAAGGCGAAAGGCGAAAGGCGAAAGGCGAAATGCGAAAGGCGAAAGGCGAAAGGCGAAAGGCGAAAGGCGAAAGGCGAAAGGCGAAAGACGAAAGGCGAAAGGCGAAAGGCGAAAGGCGAAAGGCGAAAGGCGAAAGGCGAAAGGCGAAAGGCGAAAGGCGAAAGGCCAAAGGCGAAAGGCGAAAGGCGAAATGCGAAAGGCGAAAGGCGAAAGGCGAAAAGCGGAAGGCAAAAGGAAAAACGATTTTCAAAACATGAAATGAAAATGGAGAAATTTAAAATGCCTAAAGCAAAAGAAAAAAACGATATTCAAAAGATAAATTACAAAAGTTGAAATTGAAAATGCGAAATGGAAAATTCGAAATTATAAATTTGTATTTCAAAATGCTAAAGGCGAATTGCGGAAGGCGAAAGACGAAAGGCGAAGGGCGAAAGTCGAAAGGCGAAATGCAAAAGGCCAAAGGCGAAAGGCGAAAGGTGAAAGGCGAAAGGCGAAAGGCGAAAGGCGAAAGGCGAAAGGCGAAAGGCGAAAGGCGAAAGGCGAAAGGCGAAAGGCGAAAGGCGAAAGGCGAAAGGCGAAAGGCGAAAGGCGAAAGGCGAAAGGCGAAATGCGAAAGGCGAAAGGCGAAAGGCGAAAGGCGAAAGGCGAAAGGCGAAAGGCGAAAGACGCAAGGCGAAAGGCGAAAGGCGAAAGGCGAAAGGCGAAAGGCGAAAGGCGAAAAGCGAAAGGCGAAAGGAGAAAGGCGAAAGGCGAAGGCGAAAGGCGAAAGGCGAAAGGCGAAAGGCGAAAGGCGAAAGGCGAAAGGCGAAAGGCGAAATGCGAAAGGCGAAAGGCGAAAGGCGAAAGGCGAAAGGCGAAAAGCGAAAGGCGTAAGGCGAAAGGAGAAAGGCGAAAGGCGAAGGCGAAAGGCGAAAGGCGAAAGGCGAAAGGCGAAAGGCGAAAGGCGAAATGCGAAAGGCGAAAGGCGAAAGGCGAAAAGCGAAAAGCGAAAGGCGAAAGGCGAAAAGCGAAAGGCGAAAGGCGGTAGGTGAAAGGCGAAAGGCGAAAGGCGAAAGGCGAAAGGCGGAAGGTGAAAGGCGAAGGCGAAAGGCGAAAGGCGAAAGGCGAATGGCGGAAGGCGAAAGGCGGAAGGCGAAAGGCGGAAGGTGAAAGGCGAAAGGCGAAAGGTGAAAGGCGAAAGGCGAAAGGCGAAAGGCGAAAGGCGAAAGGCGAAAGGCGAAAGGCGAAAGGCGAAAGGCGAAAGGCCAAAGGCGAAAGGCGAAAGGCGAAAGGCGAAAGGCGAAAGGCGAAAGGCGAAAGGCGAAAGGCGAAAGGCGAAAGGCGAAAGGCGAAATGCGAAAGGCGAAAGGCGAAAGGCGAAAAGCGAAAGGCGAAAGGCGGAAGGTGAAAGGCGAAGGCGAAAGGCGAAAGGCGAAAGGCGAAAGGCGAAAGGCGGAAGGTGAAAGGCGAAAGGCGAAAGGCGATAGACGAAAGGCGAAAGGCGAAAGGCGAAAGGCGAAAGGCGAAAGGCGAAAGGCGAAAGGCGAAAGGCGAAAGGCGAAAGGCGAAAGGCGAAAGGCGAAATGCGAAAGGCGAAAGGCGAAAGGCGAAAAGCGGAAGGCAAAAGGAAAAACGATTTTCAAAACATGAAATGAAAATGGAGAAATTTAAAATGCCTAAAGCAAAAGAAAAAAACGATATTCAAAAGATAAATTACAAAAGTTGAAATTGAAAATGCGAAATGGAAAATTCGAAATTATAAATTTGTATTTCAAAATGCTAAAGGCGAATTGCGGAAGGCGAAAGACGAAAGGCGAAGGGCGAAAGTCGAAAGACGAAAGGCGAAATGCAAAAGGCGAAAGGCGAAAGGCGAAAGGTGAAAGGCGAAAGGCGAAAGGTGAAAGGCGAAAGGCGAAAGGCGAAAGGCGAAAGGCGAAAGGCGAAAGGCGAAAGGCGAAAGGCGAAAGGCGAAAGGCGAAAGGCGAAATGCGAAAGGCGAATGGCGAAAGGCGAAAGGCGAAAAGCGGAAAGCAAAAGGAAAAACGATTTTCAAAACATGAAATGAAAATGGAGAAATTTAAAATGCCTAAAGCAAAAGAAAAAAACGATATTCAAAAGATAAATTACAAAAGTTGAAATTGAAAATGCGAAATGGAAAATTCGAAATTATAAATTTGTATTTCAAAATGCTAAAGGCGAATTGCGGAAGGCGAAAGACGAAAGGCGAAGGGCGAAAGTCGAAAGGCGAAATGCAAAAGGCGAAAGGCGAAAGGCGAAAGGTGAAAGGCGAAAGGCGAAAGGTGAAAGGCGAAAGGCGAAAGGCGAAAGGCGAAAGGCGAAAGGCGAAAGGCGAAAGGCGAAAGGCGAAAGGCGAAAGGCGAAAGGCGAAAGGCGAAAGGCGAAATGCGAAAGGCGAAAGGCGAAAGGCGAAAGGCGAAAGGCGAAAGGCGAAAGGCGAAAGGCGAAATGCGAAAGGCGAAAGGCGAAAGGCGAAAGGCGAAAGGCGAAAAGCGAAAAGCGAAAGGCGAAAGGCGAAAAGCGAAAGGCGAAAGGCGGTAGGTGAAAGGCGAAAGGCGAAAGGCGAAAGGCGAAAGGCGAAAGGCGAAAGGCGAAAGGCGAAAGGCGGAAGGCGAAAGGCGGAAGGCGAAAGACGAAAGGCGAAGGGCGAAAGTCGAAAGGCGAAATGCAAAAGGCGAAAGGCGAAAGGCGAAAGGTGAAAGGCGAAAGGCGAAAGGTGAAAGGCGAAAGGCGAAAGGCGAAAGGCGAAAGGCGAAAGGCGAAAGGCGAAAGGCGAAAGGCGAAAGGCGAAAGGCGAAAGGCGAAAGGCGAAATGCGAAAGGCGAAAGGCGAAAGGCGAAAGGCGAAAGGCGAAAGGCGAAAGGCGAAAGGCGAAAGGCGAAATGCGAAAGGCGAAAGGCGAAAGGCGAAAGGCGAAAGGCGAAAAGCGAAAAGCGAAAGGCGAAAGGCGAAAAGCGAAAGGCGAAAGGCGGTAGGTGAAAGGCGAAAGGCGAAAGGCGAAAGGCGAAAGGCGAAAGGCGAAAGGCGAAAGGCGAAAGGCGGAAGGCGAAAGGCGGAAGGCGAAAGGCGGAAGGTGAAAGGCGAAAGGCGAAAGGTGAAAGGCGAAAGGCGAAAGGCGAAAGGCGAAAGTCGGAAGGAGAAAGGCGATAGACGAAAGGCGAAAGGCGAAAGGCGATAGGCGAAAGGCGAAAGGCGAAAGGCGGAAGGAGAAAGGCGAAAAGCGAAAGGCGAAATGCGAAAGGTGAAAGGCGAAAGGCGAAAGGCGAAAGGCGAAAGGCGAAAGGCGAAAGGCGAAAGGCGAAAGGCGAAAGGCGAAAGGCGAAAGGCGAAAGGCGAAAGGCGAAAGGCGAAAGGCCAAAGGCGAAAGGCGAAAGCGAAAGGCGAAAGGCGAAAGGCGAAAGGCGAAAGGCGAAAGGCGAAAGGCGAAAGGCGAAAGGCGAAATGCGAAAGGCGAAAGGCGAAAGGCGAAAGGCGAAAGGCGAAAGGCGAAAGACGAAAGGCGAAAGGCGAAAGGCGAAAGGCGAAAGGCGAAAGGCGAAAGGCGAAAGGCGAAAGGCGAAAGGCGAAATGCGAAAGGCGAAAGGCGAAAGGCGAAAAGCGGAAGGCAAAAGGAAAAACGATTTTCAAAACATCAAATGAAAATGGAGAAATTTAAAATGCCTAAAGCAAAAGAAAAAAACGATATTCAAAAGATAAATTACAAAAGTTGAAATTGAAAATGCGAAATGGAAAATTCGAAATTATAAATTTATATTTCAAAATGCTAAAGGCGAATTGCGGAAGGCGAAAGACGAAAGGCGAAGGGCGAAAGTCGAAAGGCGAAATGCAAAAGGCGAAAGGCGAAAGGCGAAAGGTGAAAGGCGAAAGGCGAAAGGTGAAAGGCGAAAGGCGAAAGGCGAAAGGCGAAAGGCGAAAGGCGAAAGGCGAAAGGCGAAAGGCGAAAGGCGAAAGGCGAAAGGCGAAAGGCGAAAGGCGAAAAGCGAAAGGCGAAATGCGAAAGGCGAAAGGCGAAAGGCGAAAGGCGAAAGGCGAAAGGCGAAAGACGAAAGGCGAAAGGCGAAAGGCGAAAGGCGAAATGCGAAAGGCCAAAGGCCAAAGGCGAAAGGCGAAAGGCGAAAAGCGAAAGGCGAAAGGCGAAAGGAGAAGGGCGAAAGGCGAAGGCGAAAGGCGAAAGGCGAAAGGCGAAAGGCGAAAGGCGAAATGCGAAAGGCGAAAGGCGAAAGGCGAAAGGCGAAAGGCGAAAAGCGAAAAGCGAAAGGCGAAAGGCGAAAAGCGAAAGGCGAAAGGCGGTAGGTGAAAGGCGAAAGGCGAAAGGCGAAAGGCGAAAGGCGAAAGGCGAAAGGCGAAAGGCGGAAGGTGAAAGGCGAAGGCGAAAGGCGAAAGGCGAAAGGCGAAAGGCGGAAGGCGAAAGGCGGAAGGCGAAAGGCGGAAGGTGAAAGGCGAAAGGCGAAAGGTGAAAGGCGAAAGGCGAAAGGCGAAAGGCGAAAGGCGAAAGGCGAAAGGCGAAAGGCGAAAGGCCAAAGGCGAAAGGCGAAAGGCGAAAGGCGAAAGGCGAAAGGCGAAAGGCGAAAGGCGAAAGGCGAAATGCGAAAGGCGAAAGGCGAAAGGCGAAAAGCGAAAGGCGAAAGGCGGAAGGTGAAAGGCGAAGGCGAAAGGCGAAAGGCGAAAGGCGAAAGGCGAAAGGCGGAAGATGAAAGGCGAAAGGCGAAAGTCGGAAGGAGAAAGGCGATAGACGAAAGGCGAAAGGCGAAAGGCGAAAGGCGAAAGGCGAAAGGCGAAAGGCGAAAGGCGAAAGGCGAAAGGCGAAAGGCGAAATGCGAAAGGCGAAAGGCGAAAGGCGAAAAGCGGAAGGCAAAAGGAAAAACGATTTTCAAAACATGAAATGAAAATGGAGAAATTTAAAATGCCTAAAGCAAAAGAAAAAAACGATATTCAAAAGATAAATTACAAAAGTTGAAATTGAAAATGCGAAATGGAAAATTCGAAATTATAAATTTGTATTTCAAAATGCTAAAGGCGAATTGCGGAAGGCGAAAGACGAAAGGCGAAGGGCGAAAGTCGAAAGACGAAAGGCGAAATGCAAAAGGCGAAAGGCGAAAGGCGAAAGGTGAAAGGCGAAAGGCGAAAGGTGAAAGGCGAAAGGCGAAAGGCGAAAGGCGAAAGGCGAAAGGCGAAAGGCGAAAGGCGAAAGGCGAAAGGCGAAAGGCGAAAGGCGAAAGGCGAAAGGCGAAAGGCGAAAGGCGAAAGGCGAAAGGCGAAAGGCGAAAGGCGAAAGGCGAAATGCGAAAGGCGAAAGGCGAAAGGCGAAAAGCGGAAGGCAAAAGGAAAAACGATTTTCAAAACATGAAATGAAAATGGAGAAATTTAAAATGCCTAAAGCAAAAGAAAAAAACGATATTCAAAAGATAAATTACAAAAGTTGAAATTGAAAATGCGAAATGGAAAATTCGAAATTATAAATTTGTATTTCAAAATGCTAAAGGCGAATTGCGGAAGGCGAAAGACGAAAGGCGAAGGGCGAAAGTCGAAAGACGAAAGGCGAAATGCAAAAGGCGAAAGGCGAAAGGCGAAAGGCGAAAGGTGAAAGGCGAAAGGCGAAAGGTGAAAGGCGAAAGGCGAAAGGCGAAAGGCGAAAGGCGAAAGGCGAAATGCGAAAGGCGAAAGGCGAAAAGCGGAAGGCAAAAGGAAAAACGATTTTCAAAACATGAAATGAAAATGGAGAAATTTAAAATGCCTAAAGCAAAAGAAAAAAACGATATTCAAAAGATAAATTACAAAAGTTGAAATTGAAAATGCGAAATGGAAAATTCGAAATTATAAATTTGTATTTCAAAATGCTAAAGGCGAATTGCGGAAGGCGAAAGACGAAAGGCGAAGGGCGAAAGTCGAAAGGCGAAATGCAAAAGGCCAAAGGCGAAAGGCGAAAGGTGAAAGGCGAAAGGCGAAAGGCGAAAGGCGAAAGGCGAAAGGCGAAAGGCGAAAGGCGAAAGGCGAAAGGCGAAAGGCGAAAGGCGAAAGGCGAAAGGCGAAAGGCGAAATGCGAAAGGCGAAAGGCGAAAGTCGAAAGGCGAAAGGCGAAAGGCGAAAGGCGAAAGACGCAAGGCGAAAGGCGAAAGGCGAAAGGCGAAAGGCGAAAGGCGAAAGGCGAAAGGCGAAAGGCGAAAGGCGAAAGGCGAAAAGCGAAAGGCGAAAGGAGAAAGGCGAAAGGCGAAGGCGAAAGGCGAAAGGCGAAAGGCGAAAGGCGAAAGGCGAAAGGCGAAATGCGAAAGGCGAAAGGCGAAAGGCGAAAGGCGAAAGGCGAAAAGCGAAAGGCGAAAGGCGAAAGGCGAAAGGAGAAAGGCGAAAGGCGAAGGCGAAAGTCGAAAGGCGAAAGGCGAAAGGCGAAAGGCGAAATGCGAAAGGCGAAAGGCGAAAGGCGAAAAGCGAAAAGCGAAAGGCGAAAGGCGAAAAGCGAAAGGCGAAAGGCGGTAGGTGAAAGGCGAAAGGCGAAAGGCGAAAGGCGAAAGGCGGAAGGTGAAAGGCGAAGGCGAAAGGCGAAAGGCGAAAGGCGAAAGGCGGAAGGCGAAAGGCGGAAGGCGAAAGGCGGAAGGTGAAAGGCGAAAGGCGAAAGGTGAAAGGCGAAAGGCCAAAGGCGAAAGGCGAAAGGCGAAAGGCGAAAGGCGAAAGGCGAAAGGCGAAAGGCGAAAGGCGAAAGGCGAAAGGCGAAAGGCGAAATGCGAAAGGCGAAAGGCGAAAGGCGAAAAGCGAAAGGCGAAAGGCGGAAGGTGAAAGGCGAAGGCGAAAGGCGAAAGGCGAAAGGCGAAAGGCGAAAGGCGGAAGGTGAAAGGCGAAAGGCGAAAGGCGATAGACGAAAGGCGAAAGGCGAAAGGCGAAAGGCGAAAGGCGAAAGGCGAAAGGCGAAAGGCGAAAGGCGAAATGCGAAAGGCGAAAGGCGAAAGGCGAAAAGCGGAAGGCAAAAGGAAAAACGATTTTCAAAACATGAAATGAAAATGGAGAAATTTAAAATGCCTAAAGCAAAAGAAAAAAACGATATTCAAAAGATAAATTACAAAAGTTGAAATTGAAAATGCGAAATGGAAAATTCGAAATTATAAATTTGTATTTCAAAATGCTAAAGGCGAATTGCGGAAGGCGAAAGACGAAAGGCGAAGGGCGAAAGTCGAAAGACGAAAGGCGAAATGCAAAAGGCGAAAGGCGAAAGGCGAAAGGTGAAAGGCGAAAAGCGAAAGGTGAAAGGCGAAAGGCGAAAGGCGAAAGGCGAAAGGCGAAAGGCGAAAGGCGAAAGGCGAAAGGCGAAAGGCGAAAGGCGAAAGGCGAAAGGCGAAAGGCGAAAGGCGAAAGGCGAAATGCGAAAGGCGAAAGGCGAAAGGCGAAAGGCGAAAAGCGGAAAGCAAAAGGAAAAACGATTTTCAAAACATGAAATGAAAATGGAGAAATTTAAAATGCCTAAAGCAAAAGAAAAAAACGATATTCAAAAGATAAATTACAAAAGTTGAAATTGAAAATGCGAAATGGAAAATTCGAAATTATAAATTTGTATTTCAAAATGCTAAAGGCGAATTGCGGAAGGCGAAAGACGAAAGGCGAAGGGCGAAAGTCGAAAGGCGAAATGCAAAAGGCGAAAGGCGAAAGGTGAAAGGCGAAAGGCGAAAGGTGAAAGGCGAAAGGCGAAAGGCGAAAGGCGAAAGGCGAAAGGCGAAAGGCGAAAGGCGAAAGGCGAAAGGCGAAAGGCGAAAGGCGAAATGCGAAAGGCGAAAGGCGAAAGGCGAAAGGCGAAAGGCGAAAGGCGAAAGGCGAAAGGCGAAAGGCGAAATGCGAAAGGCGAAAGGCGAAAGGCGAAAGGCGAAAGGCGAAAAGCGAAAAGCGAAAGGCGAAAGGCGAAAAGCGAAAGGCGAAAGGCGGTAGGTGAAAGGCGAAAGGCGAAAGGCGAAAGGCGAAAGGCGAAAGGCGAAAGGCGAAAGGCGAAAGGCGGAAGGCGAAAGGCGGAAGGCGAAAGGCGGAAGGTGAAAGGCGAAAGGCGAAAGGTGAAAGGCGAAAGGCGAAAGGCGAAAGGCGAAAGTCGGAAGGAGAAAGGCGATAGACGAAAGGCGAAAGGCGAAAGGCGATAGGCGAAAGGCGAAAGGCGAAAGGCGGAAGGAGAAAGGCGAAAAGCGAAAGGCGAAAGGCGAAAGGTGAAAGGCGAAAGGCGAAAGGCGAAAGGCGAAAGGCGAAAGGCGAAATGCGAAAGGCGAAAGGCGAAAGGCGAAAGGCGAAAGGCGAAAGGCCAAAGGCGAAAGGCGAAAGCGAAAGGCGAAAGGCGAAAGGCGAAAGCCGAAAGGCGAAAGGCGAAAGGCGAAAGGCGAAAGGCGAAATGCGAAAGGCGAAAGGCGAAAGGCGAAAGGCGAAAGGCGAAAGGCGAAAGACGAAAGGTGAAAGGCGAAAGGCGAAAGGCGAAAGGCGAAAGGCGAAAGGCGAAAGGCGAAAGGCGAAAGGCGAAATGCGAAAGGCGAAAGGCGAAATGCGAAAGGCCAAAGGCCAAAGGCGAAAGGCGAAAGGCGAAAAGCGAAAGGCGAAAGGCGAAAGGAGAAAGGCGAAAGGCGAAGGCGAAAGGCGAAAGGCGAAAGGCGAAAGGCGAAAGGAGAAAGGCGAAAGGCGAAGGCGAAAGGCGAAAGGCGAAAGGCGAAAGGCGAAAGGCGAAATGCGAAAGGCGAAAGGCGAAAGGCGAAAGGCGAAAGGCGAAAGGCGAAAAGCGAAAAGCGAAAGGCGAAAGGCGAAAAGCGAAAGGCGAAAGGCGGTAGGTGAAAGGCGAAAGGCGAAAGGCGAAAGGCGAAAGGCGAAAGGCGGAAGGTGAAAGGCGAAGGCGAAAGGCGAAAGGCGAAAGGCGAAAGGCGGAAGGCGAAAGGCGGAAGGCGAAAGGCGGAAGGTGAAAGGCGAAAGGCGAAAGGTGAAAGGCGAAAGGCGAAAGGCGAAAGGCGAAAGGCGAAAGGCGAAAGGCGAAAGGCGAAAGGCCAAAGGCGAAAGGCGAAAGGCGAAAGGCGAAAGGCGAAAGGCGAAAGGCGAAATGCGAAAGGCGAAAGGCGAAAGGCGAAAAGCGAAAGGCGAAAGGCGGAAGGTGAAAGGCGAAGGCGAAAGGCGAAAGGCGAAAGGCGAAAGGCGGAAGGTGAAAGGCGAAAGGCGAAAGTCGGAAGGAGAAAGGCGATAGACGAAAGGCGAAAGGCGAAAGGCGAAAGGCGAAAGGCGAAAGGCGAAAGGCGAAAGGCGAAAGGCGAAAGGCGAAATGCGAAAGGCGAAAAGCGGAAGGCAAAAGGAAAAACGATTTTCAAAACATCAAATGAAAATGGAGAAATTTAAAATGCCTAAAGCAAAAGAAAAAAACGATATTCAAAAGATAAATTACAAAAGTTGAAATTGAAAATGCGAAATGGAAAATTCGAAATTATAAATTTGTATTTCAAAATGCTAAAGGCGAATTGCGGAAGGCGAAAGACGAAAGGCGAAGGGCGAAAGTCGAAAGGCGAAATGCAAAAGGCGAAAGGCGAAAGGCGAAAGGTGAAAGGCGAAAGGCGAAAGGTGAAAGGCGAAAGGCGAAAGGCGAAAGGCGAAAGGCGAAAGGCGAAAGGCGAAAGGCGAAAGGCGAAAGGCGAAAGGCGAAAGGCGAAAAGCGAAAGGCGAAATGCGAAAGGCGAAAGGCGAAAGGCGAAAGGCGAAAGGCGAAAGGCGAAAGACGAAAGGCGAAAGGCGAAAGGCGAAAGGCGAAAGGCGAAAGGCGAAATGCGAAAGGCCAAAGGCCAAAGGCGAAAGGCGAAAGGCGAAAAGCGAAAGGCGAAAGGCGAAAGGAGAAAGGCGAAAGGCGAAGGCGAAAGGCGAAAGGCGAAAGGCGAAAGGCGAAAGGCGAAATGCGAAAGGCGAAAGGCGAAAGGCGAAAGGCGAAAGGCGAAAGGCGAAAAGCGAAAAGCGAAAGGCGAAAGGCGAAAAGCGAAAGGCGAAAGGCGGTAGGTGAAAGGCGAAAGGCGAAAGGCGAAAGGCGAAAGGCGAAAGGCGGAAGGTGAAAGGCGAAGGCGAAAGGCGAAAGGCGAAAGGCGAAAGGC
Organism: Dioctria rufipes; assembly: GCA_963924295.1. Classification (NCBI taxonomy): domain Eukaryota; kingdom Metazoa; phylum Arthropoda; class Insecta; order Diptera; family Asilidae; genus Dioctria; species Dioctria rufipes. The sequence goes on from CAWUPM010000846.1 coordinate 84,153, forward strand.
GGAAGGCGAAAGGCGGAAGGCGAAAGGCGGAAGGTGAAAGGCGAAAGGCGAAAGGTGAAAGGCGAAAGGCGAAAGGCGAAAGGCGAAAGGCGAAAGGCGAAAGGCGAAAGGCGAAAGGCGAAAGGCCAAAGGCGAAAGGCGAAAGGCGAAAGGCGAAAGGCGAAAGGCGAAAGGCGAAATGCGAAAGGCGAAAGGCGAAAGGCGAAAAGCGAAAGGCGAAAGGCGGAAGGTGAAAGGCGAAGGCGAAAGGCGAAAGGCGAAAGGCGAAAGGCGGAAGGTGAAAGGCGAAAGGCGAAAGTCGGAAGGAGAAAGGCGATAGACGAAAGGCGAAAGGCGAAAGGCGAAAGGCGAAAGGCGAAAGGCGAAAGGCGAAAGGCGAAAGGCGAAAGGCGAAATGCGAAAGGCGAAAGGCGAAAGGCGAAAAGCGGAAGGCAAAAGGAAAAACGATTTTCAAAACATGAAATGAAAATGGAGAAATTTAAAATGCCTAAAGCAAAAGAAAAAAACGATATTCAAAAGATAAATTACAAAAGTTGAAATTGAAAATGCGAAATGGAAAATTCGAAATTATAAATTTGTATTTCAAAATGCTAAAGGCGAATTGCGGAAGGCGAAAGACGAAAGGCGAAGGGCGAAAGTCGAAAGACGAAAGGCGAAATGCAAAAGGCGAAAGGCGAAAGGAGAAAGGTGAAAGGCGAAAGGCGAAAGGTGAAAGGCGAAAGGCGAAAGGCGAAAGGCGAAAGGCGAAAGGCGAAAGGCGAAAGGCGAAAGGCGAAAGGCGAAAGGCGAAAGGCGAAAGGCGAAAGGCGAAAGGCGAAAGGCGAAAGGCGAAATGCGAAAGGCGAAAGGCGAAAGGCGAAAAGCGGAAGGCAAAAGGAAAAACGATTTTCAAAACATGAAATGAAAATGGAGAAATTTAAAATGCCTAAAGCAAAAGAAAAAAACGATATTCAAAAGATAAATTACAAAAGTTGAAATTGAAAATGCGAAATGGAAAATTCGAAATTATAAATTTGTATTTCAAAATGCTAAAGGCGAATTGCGGAAGGCGAAAGACGAAAGGCGAAGGGCGAAAGTCGAAAGACGAAAGGCGAAATGCAAAAGGCGAAAGGCGAAAGGCGAAAGGTGAAAGGCGAAAGGCGAAAGGTGAAAGGCGAAAGGCGAAAGGCGAAAGGCGAAAGGCGAAAGGCGAAATGCGAAAGGCGAAAGGCGAAAAGCGGAAGGCAAAAGGAAAAACGATTTTCAAAACATGAAATGAAAATGGAGAAATTTAAAATGCCTAAAGCAAAAGAAAAAAACGATATTCAAAAGATAAATTACAAAAGTTGAAATTGAAAATGCGAAATGGAAAATTCGAAATTATAAATTTGTATTTCAAAATGCTAAAGGCGAATTGCGGAAGGCGAAAGACGAAAGGCGAAGGGCGAAAGTCGAAAGGCGAAATGCAAAAGGCGAAAGGCGAAAGGCGAAAGGTGAAAGGCGAAAGGCGAAAGGTGAAAGGCGAAAGGCGAAAGGCGAAAGGCGAAAGGCGAAAGGCGAAAGGCGAAAGGCGAAAGGCGAAAGGCGAAAGGCGAAAGGCGAAATGCGAAAGGCGAAAGGCGAAAGGCGAAAGGCGAAAGGCGAAAGGCGAAAGGCGAAAGGCGAAAGGCGAAAGGCGAAAGGCGAAAGGCGAAAGGCGAAAGGCGAAAGGCGAAAGGCGAAAGGCGAAAGGCGAAAGGCGAAAGGCTAAGGCGAAAGGCGAAAGGCGAAAGGCGAAAGGCGAAAGGCGAAATGCGAAAGGCGAAAGGCGAAAGGCGAAAGGCGAAAGGCGAAAAGCGAAAAGCGAAAGGCGAAAGGCGAAAAGCGAAAGGCGAAAGGCGGTAGGTGAAAGGCGAAAGGCGAAAGGCGAAAGGCGAAAGGCGAAAGGCGGAAGGTGAAAGGCGAAGGCGAAAGGCGAAAGGCGAAAGGCGAAAGGCGAAAGGCGAAAGGCGGAAGGCGAAAGGCGGAAGGTGAAAGGCGAAAGGCGAAAGGCGAAAGGTGAAAGGCGAAAGGCGAAAGGCGAAAGTCGGAAGGAGAAAGGCGATAGACGAAAGGCGAAAGGCGAAAGGCGATAGGCGAAAGGCGAAAGGCGGAAGGAGAAAGGCGAAAAGCGAAAGGCGAAAGGCGAAAGGTGAAAGGCGAAAGGCGAAAGGCGAAAGGCGAAAGGCGAAAGGCGAAAGGCGAAAGGCGAAAGGCGAAAGGCGAAAGGCCAAAGGCGAAAGGCGAAAGGCGAAAGGCGAAAGGCGAAAGGCGAAAGGCGAAAGGCGAAAAGCGAAAGGCGAAAGGCGAAAGGCGAAAGGCGAAAGGCGAAAGGCGAAAGGCGAAAGGCGAAAGGAGAAAGGAGAAAGGCGAAGGCGAAAGGCGAAAGGCGAAAGGCGAAAGGCGAAAGGCTAAAGGCGAAAGGCGAAAGGCGAAAGGCGAAAGGCGAAAGGCGAAAGGCGAAAGGCGAAAGGAGAAAGGCGAAAGGCGAAGGCGAAAGGCGAAAGGCGAAAGGCGAAAGGCGAAAGGCGAAAGGCGAAAGGCGAAAGGCGAAAGGCGAAAGGCGAAAGGCGAAAGGCGAAAGGCGAAAGGCGAAAGGTGAAAGGCGAAAGGCGAAAGGCGAAAGGCGAAAGGCGAAAGGCGAAAGGCGTAAGGCGAAATGCGAAAGGCGAAAGGCGAAAGGCGAAAGGCGAAAGGCGAAAGGCAAAAAGCGAAAAGCGAAAGGCGAAAGGCGAAAAGCGAAAGGCGAAAGGCGGTAGGTGAAAGGCGAAAGGCGAAAGGCGAAAGGCGAAAGGCGAAAGGCGAAAGGCGAAAGGCGATAGGCGAAAGGCGAAAGGCGAAAGGCGATAGGCGAAAGGCGAAAGGCGAAAGGCCGAAGGAGAAAGGCGAAAGGCGAAAGGCGAAAGGCGAAAGCGAAAGGCGAAATGCGAAAGGCGAAATGCGAAAGGTGAAAGGCGAAAGGCGAAAGGCGAAAGGCGAAATGCGAAATGCGAAAGGCGGAAGGAGAAAGGCGAAAATCGAAAGGCGCAAGGCGAAAGGCGAAAGTCGGAAGGTGAAAGGCGAAAGGTGAAAGGCGAAAGGCGAAAGGCGAAAGGCGAAAGGTGAAATGCGAAAGGCGAAAGGCGAAAGGCGAAAGGCGAAAGGCGAAAGGCGAAAGGCGAAAGGCGAAAGGCGAAAGGCGAAAGGCGAAAGGCGAAAGGCGAAATGCGAAAGGCGAAAGGCGAAAGGCGAAAGGCGAAAGGCGAAAGGCGAAAGGCGAAAGACGAAAGGCGAAAGGCGAAAGGCGAAAGGCGAAAGGCGAAAGGCGAAAGGCGAAAGGCGAAAGGCGAAAGGCGAAAGGCGAAAGGAGAAAGGCGAAAGGCGAAGGCGAAAGGCGAAAGGCGAAAGGCGAAAGGCGAAAGGCGAAAGGCGAAAGGCGAAATGCGAAAGGCGAAAGGCGAAAGGCGAAAGGCGAAAGGCGAAAAGCGAAAAGCGAAAGGCGAAAGGCGAAAAGCGAAAGGCGAAAGGCGGTAGGTGAAAGGCGAAAGGCGAAAGGCGAAAGGCGAAAGGCGAAAGGCGGAAGGTGAAAGGCGAAGGCGAAAGGCGAAAGGCGAAAGGCGAAAGGCGAAAGGCGGAAGGCGAAAGGCGGAAGGCGAAAGGCGGAAGGTGAAAGGCGAAAGGCGAAAGGTGAAAGGCGAAAGGCGAAAGGCGAAAGGCGAAAGGCGAAAGGCGAAAGTCGGAAGGAGAAAGGCGATAGACGAAAGGCGATAGGCGAAAGGCGAAAGGCGAAATGCGAAAGGCGAAAGGCGAAAGGCGAAAGGCGAAAGGCGAAAAGCGAAAAGCGAAAGGCGAAAGGCGAAAAGCGAAAGGCGAAAGGCGAAAGGCGAAAGTCGGAAGGAGAAAGGCGAAAGGCGAAAGGCGCAAGGCGAAAGGCGAAAGGCGATAGGCGAAAGGCGAAAGGCGAAAGGCGAAAGGCGAAAGGCGAAAGGCGAAAGGCGAAAGGTGAAAGGCGAAAGGCGAAATGCGCAAGGCGAAAAGCGAAAGGCGATAGGCGAAAGGCGAAAGGCGAAAGGCGAAAGGCGAAAGGCGAAAGGCCAAAGGCGAAAGGCGAAAGGCGGAAGGTGAAAGGCGAAGGCGAAAGGCGAAAGGCGAAAGGCGAAAGGCGAAAGGCGGAAGGTGAAAGGCGAAAGGCGAAAGGTGAAAGGCGAAAGGCGAAAGGCGAAAGGCGAAAGGCGAAAGGCGCAAGGCGAAAGGCGAAAGGAGAAAGGCGAAAGGCGAAGGCGAAAGGCGAAAGGCGAAAGGCGAAAGGCGAAAGGCGAAAGGGGAAAGGCGAAATGCGAAAGGCGAAAGGGGAAAGGCGAAATGCGAAAGGCGAAAGGCGAAAGGCGAAATGCAAAAGGCGAAAGGCGAAAGGCGAAAGGCGAAAGGCGAAAGGCGAAAGGCGAAAGGCGAAAGGCGAAAGGCGAAAGGCGAAAGGCGAAAGGCGAAAGGCGAAAGGCGAAAGGCGAAAGGCGAAAGCCGAAAGGCGAAAGGCGAAAGGCGAAAGGCGAAAGGCGAAAGGCGAAGGGCGAAAGTCGAAAGGCGAAAGGCGAAATGCAAAAGGCGAAAGGCGAAAGGCGAAAGGCGAAAGGCGAAAGGCGAAAGGCCAAAGGCGAAAGGCGAAAGGTGTAAGGCGAAACGCGAAAGGCGAAAGGCGAAAGGCGGAAGGCGAAAGGCGAAAGGCGAAAGGCGAAAGGCGAAAGGCGAAAGGCGAAAGGGGAAAGGCGAAATGCGAAAGGCGAAAGGCGAAAGGCGAAAGGCGAAAGGCGAAAAGCGAAAAGCGAAAGGCGAAAGGCGAAAAGCGAAAGGCGAAAGGCGGTAGGTGAAAGGCGAAAGGCGAAAGGCGAAAGGCGAAAGGCGAAAGGCGGAAGGTGAAAGGCGAAGGCGAAAGGCGAAAGGCGAAAGGCGAAAGGCGAAAGGCGAAAGGCGGAAGGCGAAAGGCGAAAGGTGAAAGGCGAAAGGCGAAAGGCGAAAGGCGAAAGGCGAAAGGCGAAAGGCGAAGGGCGAAAGTCGAAAGGCGAAAGGCGAAATGCAAAAGGCGAAAGGCGAAAGGCGAAAGGCGAAAGGCGAAAGGCGAAAGGCGAAAGGCGAAAGGCGAAAGGCGAAAGGCGAAAGGCGAAAGGCGAAAGGCGAAAGGCGAAAGGCGAAAGGCGAAAGGCGAAAGGCGAAAGGCGAAAGGCGAAAGGTGAAAGGCGAAAGGCGAAAGGCGAAAGGCGAAAGGCGAAAGGCGAAGGGCGAAAGTCGAAAGGCGAAAGGCGAAATCCAAAAGGCGAAAGGCGAAAGGCGAAAGGCGAGAGCCGAAAGGCGAAAGGCGAAAGGCGAAAGGCGAAAGGCGAAAGGCGAAAGGCGAAAGGTGAAAGGCGGAAGGCGAAAGGGGAAAGGCGAAAGGCGAAAGGCGAAAGGCGGAAGGTGAAAGGCGTAAGGCGAAAGGCGAAAGGCGAAAGGCGAAAAGCGAAAAGCGAAAGGCGAAAGGCGAAAAGCGAAAGGCGAAAGGCGAAAGGCGAAAGTCGGAAGGAGAAAGGCGAAAGGCGAAAGGCGAAAGGCGAAAGGCGAAAGGCGAAAGGCGAAAAGCGAAAAGCGAAAGGCGAAAGGCGAAAAGCGAAAGGCGAAAGGCGAAAGGCGAAAGTCGGAAGGAGAAAGGCGAAAGGCGAAAGGCGCAAGGCGAAAGGCGAAAGGCGATAGGCGAAAGGCGAAAGGCGAAAGGCGAAAGGCGAAAGGCGAAAGGCGAAAGGCGAAAGGTGAAAGGCGAAAGGCGAAAGGCGCAAGGCGAAAAGCGAAAGGCGATAGGCGAAAGGCGAAAGGCGAAAGGCGAAAGGCGAAAGGCGAAAGGCCAAAGGCGAAAGGCGAAAGGCGGAAGGTGAAAGGCGAAGGCGAAAGGCGAAAGGCGAAAGGCGAAAGGCGAAAGGCGGAAGGTGAAAGGCGAAAGGCGAAAGGTGAAAGGCGAAAGGCGAAAGGCGAAAGGCGAAAGGCGAAAGGCGCAAGGCGAAAGGCGAAAGGAGAAAGGCGAAAGGCGAAGGCGAAAGGCGAAAGGCGAAAGGCGAAAGGCGAAAGGCGAAAGGCGAAAGGCGAAAGGCGAAAGGCGAAAGGGGAAAGGCGAAATGCGAAAGGCGAAAGGCGAAAGGCGGAAGGTGAAAGGTGAAGGCGAAAGGCGAAAGGCGAAAGGCGAAAGGCGAAAGGCGAAAGGCGGAAGGCGAAAGGCGAAAGGTGAAAGGCGAAAGGCGAAAGGCGAAAGGCGAAAGGCGAAAGGCGAAAGGCGAAAGGGGAAAGGCGAAATGCGAAAGGCGAAAGGCGAAAGGCGAAAGGCGAAAGGCGAAAAGCGAAAAGCGAAAGGCGAAAGGCGAAAAGCGAAAGGCGAAAGGCGGTAGGTGAAAGGCGAAAGGCGAAAGGCGAAAGGCGAAAGGCGAAAGGCGAAAGGTGAAAGGCGAAAGGCGAAAGGCGAAAGGCGAAAGGCGAAAGGCGAAAGGCGAAAGGCGGAAGGTGAAAGGCGTAAGGCGAAAGGCGGAAGGCGAAAGGCGAAAGGTGAAAGGCGGAAGGCGAAAGGGGAAAGGCGAAAGGCGAAAGGCGAAAGGCGGAAGGTGAAAGGCGTAAGGCGAAAGGCGGAAGGCGAAAGGCGAAAGGCGAAAGGCGAAAGGCGAAAGGCGAAAAGCGAAAAGCGAAAGGCGAAAGGCGAAAAGCGAAAGGCGAAAGGCGGTAGGTGAAAGGCGAAAGGCGAAATGCGAAAGGCGAAAGGCGAAAGGCGGAAGGTGAAAGGCGAAGGCGAAAGGCGAAAGGCGAAAGGCGAAAGGCGAAAGGCGGAAGGCGAAAGGCGAAAGGTGAAAGGCGGAAGGTGAAAGGCGTAAGGCGAAAGGCGGAAGGCGAAGGGCGAAAGTCGAAAGGCGAAAGGCGAAATGCAAAAGGCGAAAGGCGAAAGGCGAAAGGCGAAAGGTGAAAGGCGGAAGGCGAAAGGGGAAAGGCGAAAGGCGAAAGGCGAAAGGCGAAAGGGGAAAGGCGAAATGCGAAAGGCGAAAGGCGAAAGGCGAAAGGCGAAAGGCGAAAAGCGAAAAGCGAAAGGCGAAAGGCGAAAAGCGAAAGGCGAAAGGCGGTAGGTGAAAGGCGAAAGGCGAAAGGCGAAAGGCGAAAGGTGAAAGGCGAAAGGCGAAAGGCGAAAGGCGAAAGGCGAAAGGCGAAGGGCGAAAGGCGAAAGGCGAAAGGCGAAAGGCGAAAGGCGAAAGGCGAAAGGTGAAAGGCGGAAGGCGAAAGGGGAAAGGCGAAAGGCGAAAGGCGAAAGGCGGAAGGTGAAAGGCGTAAGGCGGAAGGCGGAAGGCGAAAGGCGAAAGGCGAAAGGCGAAAAGCGAAAAGCGAAAGGCGAAAGGCGAAAAGCGAAAGGCGAAAGGCGGTAGGTGAAAGGCGAAAGGCGAAAGGCGAAAGGCGAAAGGCGAAAGGCGAAAGGCGGAAGGTGAAAGGCGAAGGCGAAAGGCGAAAGGCGAAAGGCGAAAGGCGGAAGGCGAAAGGCGAAAGGTGAAAGGCGGAAGGTGAAAGGCGTAAGGCGAAAGGCGGAAGGCGAAAGGCGAAAGGCGAAAGGCGAAAGGCGAAAGGCGAAAAGCGAAAAGCGAAAGGCGAAAGGCGAAAAGCGAAAGGCGAAAGGCGGTAGGTGAAAGGCGAAAGGCGAAAGGCGAAAGGCGAAAGGCGGAAGGTGAAAGGCGAAGGCGAAAGGCGAAAGGCGAAAGGCGAAAGGCGAAAGGCGGAAGGCGAAAGGCGAAAGGTGAAAGGCGAAAGGCGAAAGGCGAAAGGCGAAAGGCGAAGGGCGAAAGTCGAAAGGCGAAAGGCGAAATGCAAAAGGCGAAAGGCGAAAGGCGAAAGGCGAAAGGCGAAAGGCGAAAGGCGAAAGGCGAAAGGCGAAAGGCGAAAGGCGAAAGGTGAAAGGCGAAAGGCGAAAGGCGAAAGGCGAAAGGCGAAAGGCGAAGGGCGAAAGTCGAAAGGCGAAAGGCGAAATTCAAAAGGCGAAAGGCGAAAGGCGAAAGGCGAAAGGCGAAAGGCGAAAGGCGAAATGCAAAAGGCGAAAGGCGAAAGGCGAAAGGCGAAAGGCGAAAGGCGAAAGGCGAAAGGCGAAAGGCGAAAGGCGAAAGGCCAAAGGCGAAAGGCGAAAGGCGTAAGGCGAAACGCGAAAGGCGAAAGGCGAAAGGCGAAAGGCGAAAGGCGAAAGGCGAAAGGCGAAAGGCGAAAGGCGAAAGGCGAAAGGCGAAAGGGGAAAGGCGAAATGCGAAAGGCGAAAGGCGAAAGGCGAAATGCAAAAGGCGAAAGGCGAAAGGCGAAAGGCGAAAGGCGAAAGGCGAAAGGCGAAAGGCGAAAGGCGAAAGGCGAAAGGCGAAAGGCGAAAGGCGAAAGGCGAAAGGCGAAAGGCGAAAGGCGAAAGCCGAAAGGCGAAAGGCGAAAGGCGAAAGGCGAAAGGCGAAGGGCGAAAGTCGAAAGGCGAAAGGCGAAATGCAAAAGGCGAAAGGCGAAAGGCGAAAGGCGAAAGGCGAAAGGCGAAAGGCCAAAGGCGAAAGGCGAAAGGTGTAAGGCGAAACGCGAAAGGCGAAAGGCGAAAGGCGGAAGGCGAAAGGCGAAAGGCGAAAGGCGAAAGGCGAAAGGCGAAAGGGGAAAGGCGAAATGCGAAAGGCGAAAGGCGAAAGGCGAAAGGCGAAAGGCGAAAAGCGAAAAGCGAAAGGCGAAAGGCGAAAAGCGAAAGGCGAAAGGCGGTAGGTGAAAGGCGAAAGGCGAAAGGCGAAAGGCGAAAGGCGAAAGGCGAAAGGCGGAAGGTGAAAGGCGAAGGCGAAAGGCGAAAGGCGAAAGGCGAAAGGCGAAAGGCGAAAGGCGAAAGGCGGAAGGCGAAAGGCGAAAGGTGAAAGGCGAAAGGCGAAAGGCGAAAGGCGAAAGGCGAAAGGCGAAAGGCGAAGGGCGAAAGTCGAAAGGCGAAAGGCGAAATGCAAAAGGCGAAAGGCGAAAGGCGAAAGGCGAAAGGCGAAAGGCGAAAGGCGAAAGGCGAAAGGCGAAAGGCGAAAGGCGAAAGGCGAAAGGCGAAAGGCGAAAGGCGAAAGGCGAAAGGCGAAAGGCGAAAGGTGAAAGGCGAAAGGCGAAAGGCGAAAGGCGAAAGGCGAAAGGCGAAGGGCGAAAGTCGAAAGGCGAAAGGCGAAATCCAAAAGGCGAAAGGCGAAAGGCGAAAGGCGAAAGGCGAAAGGCGAAAGGCGAAAGGCGAGAGCCGAAAGGCGAAAGGCGAAAGGCGAAAGGCGAAAGGCGAAAGGCGAAAGGCGAAAGGTGAAAGGCGGAAGGCGAAAGGGGAAAGGCGAAAGGCGAAAGGCGGAAGGTGAAAGGCGTAAGGCGAAAGGCGAAAGGCCAAAGGCGAAAGGCGAAAGGCGTAAGGCGAAACGCGAAAGGCGAAAGGCGAAAGGCGAAAGGCGAAAGGCGAAAGGCGAAAGGCGAAAGGCGAAAGGCGAAAGGCGAAAGGCGAAAGGCGAAAGGCGAAAGGCGAAGGGCGAAAGGCGAAAGGCGAAAGGCGAAAGGCGAAAGTCGAAAGGGGAAAGGCGAAAGGCGGAAGGCGAAAGGCGAAAGGCGAAAGGCGAAAGGCGAAAGGCGAAAGGCGAAAGGCGAAAGGTGAAAGGCGAAAGGCGAAAGGCGAAAGGCGAAAGGCGGAAGGTGAAATGCAAAAGGCGAAAGGCGAAAGGCGAAAGACGAAATGCGAAAGGCGAAAGGCGAAAGGCGAAAGGCGGAAGGTGAAACGCGTAAGGCGAAAGGCGAAAGGCGAAAGGCGAAAGGCGAAAGGCGAAAGGCGAAAGGCGAAAGGCGTAAGGCGAAAGGTGAAAGGCAAAAGGAAAAACGATTTTCAAAACGTGAAATGAAAATGGAGAAATTTAAAATGCCTGAAGCAAAAGAAAAAACGATATTCAAAAGATAAAATACAAAAGTTGAAATTGAAAATGCGAAATGGAAAATTCGAAATTATAAATTTGTATTTCAAAATGCTATAGGCTAATTGCGAAAGACGAAAGACGAAAGGCGAAGGGCGAAAGTCGAAAGGCGAAAGGCGAAAGGCGAAAGGCGAAAGGTGAAAGGCGAAAGGCGGAAGGTGAAAGGCGAAAGGCGAAAGGCGAAAGGCGAAAAGCGAAAGGCGAAAGGCGAAAGGCGAAAAGCGGAAGGCAAAAGGAAAAACGATTTTCAAAACATGAAATGAAAATGGAGAAATTTAAAATGCCTAAAGCAAAAGAAAAAAACGATATTCAAAAGATAAAATACAAAAGTTGAAATTGAAAATGCGAAATGGAAAATTCGAAATTATAAATTTGTATTTCAAAATGCTAAAGGCGAATTGCGGAAGGCGAAAGACGAAAGGCGAAGGGCGAAAGTCGAAAGGCGAAAGGCGAAATGCAAAAGGCGAAAGGTGAAAGGCGAAAGGCGAAAAGCGAAAGGCGAAAGGCGAAAGGCGAAAGGCGAAAGGCGAAAGGCGAAAGGCGAAAGGCGAAAGGCGAAAGGCGAAAGGCGAAAGGCGAAAGGCGAAAGGCGAAAGGCGAAATGCGAAAGGCGAAAGGCGAAAAGCGGAAGGCAAAAGGAAAAACGATTTTCAAAACATGAAATGAAAATGGAGAAATTTAAAATGCCTAAAGCAAAAGAAAAAAACGATATTCAAAAGATAAATTACAAAAGTTGAAATTGAAAATGCGAAATGGAAAATTCGAAATTATAAATTTGTATTTCAAAATGCTAAAGGCGAATTGCGGAAGGCGAAAGACGAAAGGCGAAGGGCGAAAGTCGAAAGGCGAAATGCAAAAGGCGAAAGGCGAAAGGTGAAAGGCGAAAGGCGAAAGGTGAAAGGCGAAAGGCGAAAGGCGAAAGGCGAAAGGCGAAAGGCGAAAGGCGAAAGGCGAAAGGCGAAAGGCGAAAGGCGAAAGGCGAAAGGCGAAAGGCGAAAGGCGAAAGGCGAAAGGCGAAAGGCGAAAGGCGAAAGGCGAAATGCGAAAGGCGAAAGGCGAAAGGCGAAAGGCGAAAGGCGAAAGACGAAAGGCGAAAGGCGAAAGGCGAAAGGCGAAAGGCGAAAGGCGAAAGGCGAAAGGCGAAAGGCGAAAGGCGAAAGGCGAAAGGAGAAAGGCGAAAGGCGAAAGGCGAAAGGCGAAAGGCGAAAGGCGAAAGGCGAAAGGCGAAAGGCGAAAGGCGAAAGGCGAAATGCGAAAGGCGAAAGGCGAAAGGCGAAAGGCGAAAAGCGAAAAGCGAAAGGCGAAAGGCGAAAAGCGAAAGGCGAAAGGCGGTAGGTGAAAGGCGAAAGGCGAAAGGCGAAAGGCGAAAGGCGAAAGGCGGAAGGTGAAAGGCGAAGGCGAAAGGCGAAAGGCGAAAGGCGAAAGGCGGAAGGCGAAAGGCGGAAGGCGAAAGGCGGAAGGTGAAAGGCGAAAGGCGAAAGGTGAAAGGCGAAAGGCGAAAGGCGAAAGGCGAAAGGCGAAAGTCGGAAGGAGAAAGGCGATAGACGAAAGGCGAAAGGCGAAAGGCGATAGGCGAAAGGCGAAAGGCGAAAGGCGGAAGGAGAAAGGCGAAAAGCGAAAGGCGAAAGGCGAAAGGTGAAAGGCGAAAGGCGAAAGGCGAAAGGCGAAAGGCGAAAGGCGAAAGGCGAAAGGCGAAAGGCCAAAGGCGAAAGGCGAAAGGCGAAAGGCGAAAGGCGAAAGGCGAAAGGCGAAAGGCGAAAAGCGAAAGGCGAAAGGCGAAAGGCGAAAGGCGAAAGGCGAAAGGCGAAAGGCGAAAGGCGAAAGGCGAAAGGCGAAAGGCGAAAGGAGAAAGGAGAAAGGCGAAAGCGAAAGGCGAAAGGCGAAAGGCGAAAGGCGAAAGGCGAAAGGCGAAAGGCGAAAGGCGAAAGGCTAAAGGCGAAAGGCGAAAGGCGAAAGGCGAAAGGCGAAAGGCGAAAGGCGAAAGGCGAAAGGAGAAAGGCGAAAGGCGAAGGCGAAAGGCGAAAGGCGAAATGCGAAAGGCGAAAGGCGAAAGGCGAAAGGCGAAAGGCGAAAGACGAAAGGCGAAAGGCGAAAGGCGAGAGCCGAAAGGCGAAAGGCGAAAGGCGAAAGGCGAAAGGCGAAAGGCGAAAGGCGAAAGGTGAAAGGCGGAAGGCGAAAGGGGAAAGGCGAAAGGCGAAAGGCGAAAGGCGGAAGGTGAAAGGCGTAAGGCGAAAGGCGAAAGGCCAAAGGCGAAAGGCGAAAGGCGTAAGGCGAAACGCGAAAGGCGAAAGGCGAAAGGCGAAAGGCGAAAGGCGAAAGGCGAAAGGCGAAAGGCGAAAGGCGAAAGGCGAAAGGCGAAAGGCGAAGGGCGAAAGGCGAAAGGCGAAAGGCGAAAGGCGAAAGTCGAAAGGGGAAAGGCGAAAGGCGGAAGGCGAAAGGCGAAAGGCGAAAGGCGAAAGGCGAAAGGCGAAAGGCGAAAGGCGAAAGGTGAAAGGCGAAAGGCGAAAGGCGAAAGGCGAAAGGCGGAAGGTGAAATGCAAAAGGCGAAAGGCGAAAGGCGAAAGACGAAATGCGAAAGGCGAAAGGCGAAAGGCGAAAGGCGGAAGGTGAAACGCGTAAGGCGAAAGGCGAAAGGCGAAAGGCGAAAGGCGAAAGGCGAAAGGCGAAAGGCGTAAGGCGAAAGGTGAAAGGCAAAAGGAAAAACGATTTTCAAAACGTGAAATGAAAATGGAGAAATTTAAAATGCCTGAAGCAAAAGAAAAAACGATATTCAAAAGATAAAATACAAAAGTTGAAATTGAAAATGCGAAATGGAAAATTCGAAATTATAAATTTGTATTTCAAAATGCTATAGGCTAATTGCGAAAGACGAAAGACGAAAGGCGAAGGGCGAAAGTCGAAAGGCGAAAGGCGAAAGGCGAAAGGCGAAAGGTGAAAGGCGAAAGGCGGAAGGTGAAAGGCGAAAGGCGAAAGGCGAAAGGCGAAAAGCGAAAGGCGAAAGGCGAAAGGCGAAAAGCGGAAGGCAAAAGGAAAAACGATTTTCAAAACATGAAATGAAAATGGAGAAATTTAAAATGCCTAAAGCAAAAGAAAAAAACGATATTCAAAAGATAAAATACAAAAGTTGAAATTGAAAATGCGAAATGGAAAATTCGAAATTATAAATTTGTATTTCAAAATGCTAAAGGCGAATTGCGGAAGGCGAAAGACGAAAGGCGAAGGGCGAAAGTCGAAAGGCGAAAGGCGAAATGCAAAAGGCGAAAGGTGAAAGGCGAAAGGCGAAAAGCGAAAGGCGAAAGGCGAAAGGCGAAAGGCGAAAGGCGAAAGGCGAAAGGCGAAAGGCGAAAGGCGAAAGGCGAAAGGCGAAAGGCGAAAGGCGAAAGGCGAAAGGCGAAATGCGAAAGGCGAAAGGCGAAAAGCGGAAGGCAAAAGGAAAAACGATTTTCAAAACATGAAATGAAAATGGAGAAATTTAAAATGCCTAAAGCAAAAGAAAAAAACGATATTCAAAAGATAAATTACAAAAGTTGAAATTGAAAATGCGAAATGGAAAATTCGAAATTATAAATTTGTATTTCAAAATGCTAAAGGCGAATTGCGGAAGGCGAAAGACGAAAGGCGAAGGGCGAAAGTCGAAAGGCGAAATGCAAAAGGCGAAAGGCGAAAGGCGAAAGGTGAAAGGCGAAAGGCGAAAGGTGAAAGGCGAAAGGCGAAAGGCGAAAGGCGAAAGGCGAAAGGCGAAAGGCGAAAGGCGAAAGGCGAAAGGCGAAAGGCGAAAGGCGAAAGGCGAAAGGCGAAAGGCGAAAGGCGAAAGGCGAAAGGCGAAATGCGAAAGGCGAAAGGCGAAAGGCGAAAGGCGAAAAGCGAAAAGCGAAAGGCGAAAGGCGAAAAGCGAAAGGCGAAAGGCGGTAGGTGAAAGGCGAAAGGCGAAAGGCGAAAGGCGAAAGGCGAAAGGCGAAAGGCGAAAGGCGGAAGGTGAAAGGCGAAGGCGAAAGGCGAAAGGCGAAAGGCGGAAGGCGAAAGGCGGAAGGCGAAAGGCGGAAGGTGAAAGGCGAAAGGCGAAAGGCGAAAAGCGAAAGGCGAAAGGCGAAAGGCGAAAGGCGAAAGGCGAAAGGCGAAAGGCGAAAGGCGAAAGGCGAAAGGCGAAAGGCGAAAGGCGAAAGGAGAAAGGAGAAAGGCGAAGGCGAAAGGCGAAAGGCGAAAGGCGAAAGGCGAAAGGCTAAAGGCGAAAGGCGAAAGGCGAAAGGCGAAAGGCGAAAGGCCAAAGGCGAAAGACGAAAGGCGTAAGGCGAAACGCGAAAGGCGAAAGGCGAAAGGCGAAAGGCGAAAGGCGAAAGGCGAAAGGCGAAAGGCGAAAGGCGAAAGGCGAAAGGCCAAAGGCGAAAGGCGAAAGGTGTAAGGCGAAACGCGAAAGGCGAAAGGCGAAAGGCGAAAGGCGAAAGGCGAAAAGCGAAAAGCGAAAGGCGAAAGGCGAAAGGCGAAAGGGGAAAGGCGAAATGCGAAAGGCGAAAGGCGAAAGGCGAAAGGCGAAAGGCGAAAAGCGAAAAGCGAAAGGCGAAAGGCGAAAAGCGAAAGGCGAAAGGCGGTAGGTGAAAGGCGAAAGGCGAAAGGCGAAAGGCGGAAGGTGAAAGGCGAAGGCGAAAGGCGAAAGGCGAAAGGCGAAAGGCGAAAGGCGAAAGGCGGAAGGCGAAAGGCGAAAGGTGAAAGGCGAAAGGCGAAGGGCGAAAGTCGAAAGGCGAAAGGCGAAAGGCGAAAGGCGAAAGGCGAAAGGCGAAAGGCGAAAGGCGAAAGGCCAAAGGCGAAAGGCGAAAGGCGTAAGGCGAAACGCGAAAGGCGAAAGGCGAAAGGCGAAAGGCGAAAGGCGAAAGGCGAAAGGCGAAAGGCGAAAGGCGAAAGGCGAAAGGCGAAAGGCGAAAGGGGAAAGGCGAAATGCGAAAGGCGAAAGGCGAAAGGCGAAATGCAAAAGGCGAAAGGCGAAAGGCGAAAGGCGAAAGGCGAAAGGCGAAAGGCGAAAGGCGAAAGGCGAAAGGCGAAAGGCGAAAGGCGAAAGGCGAAAGGCGAAAGGCGAAAGGCGAAAGGCGGAAGGTGAAAGGCGAAGGCGAAAGGCGAAAGGCGAAAGGCGAAAGGCGAAAGGCGGAAGGCGAAAGGCGAAAGGTGAAAGGCGAAAGGCGAAGGGCGAAAGTCGAAAGGCGAAAGGCGAAAGGCGAAAGGCGAAAGGCGAAAGGCGAAAGGCGAAAAGCGAAAGGCGAAAGGCGGTAGGTGAAAGGCGAAAGGCGAAAGGCGAAAGGCGAAAGGCGAAAGGCGGAAGGTGAAAGGCGAAGGCGAAAGGCGAAAGGCGAAAGGCGAAAGGCGAAAGGCGAAAGGCGGAAGGCGAAAGGCGAAAGGTGAAAGGCGAAAGGCGAAGGGCGAAAGTCGAAAGGCGAAAGGCGAAAGGCGAAAGGCGAAAGGCGAAAGGCGAAAGGCGAAAGGCGAAAGGCGAAAGGCCAAAGGCGAAAGGCGAAAGGCGTAAGGCGAAACGCGAAAGGCGAAAGGCGAAAGGCGAAAGGCGAAAGGCGAAAGGCGAAAGGCGAAAGGCGAAAGGCGAAAGGCGAAAGGCGAAAGGGGAAAGGCGAAATGCGAAAGGCGAAAGGCGAAAGGCGAAATGCAAAAGGCGAAAGGCGAAAGGCGAAAGGCGAAAGGCGAAAGGCGAAAGGCGAAAGGCGAAAGGCGAAAGGCGAAAGGCGAAAGGCGAAAGGCGAAAGGCGAAAGCCGAAAGGCGAAAGGCGAAAGGCGAAAGGCGAAAGGCGAAAGGCGAAGGGCGAAAGTCGAAAGGCGAAAGGCGAAATGCAAAAGGCAAAAGGCGAAAGGCGAAAGGCGAAAGGCGAAAGGCGAAAGGCCAAAGGCGAAAGGCGAAAGGTGAAAGGCGAAAGGCGAAAGGCGAAAGGCGAAAGGCGAAAGGCGAAGGGCGAAAGTCGAAAGGCGAAAGGCGAAATCCAAAAGGCGAAAGGCGAAAGGCGAAAGGCGAAAGGCGAAAGGCGAAAGGCGAAAGGCGAGAGCCGAAAGGCGAAAGGCGAAAGGCGAAAGGCGAAAGGCGAAAGGCGAAAGGCGAAAGGCGAAAGGTGAAAGGCGGAAGGCGAAAGGGGAAAGGCGAAAGGCGAAAGGCGAAAGGCGGAAGGTGAAAGGCGTAAGGCGAAAGGCGAAAGGCCAAAGGCGAAAGGCGAAAGGCGTAAGGCGAAACGCGAAAGGCGAAAGGCGAAAGGCGAAAGGCGAAAGGCGTAAGGCGAAACGCGAAAGGCGAAAGGCGAAAGGCGAAAGGCGAAAGGCGAAAGGCGAAAGGCGAAAGGCGAAAGGCGAAAGGCGAAAGGCGAAAGGCGAAAGGCGAAAGGCGAAAGGCGAAAGGCGAAGGGCGAAAGGCGAAAGGCGAAAGGCGAAAGGCGAAAGGCGAAAGTCGAAAGGGGAAAGGCGAAAGGCGGAAGGCGAAAGGCGAAAGGCGAAAGGCGAAAGGCGAAAGGCGAAAGGCGAAAGGCGAAAGGTGAAAGGCGAAAGGCGAAAGGCGAAAGGCGAAAGGCGGAAGGTGAAATGCAAAAGGCGAAAGGCGAAAGGCGAAAGACGAAATGCGAAAGGCGAAAGGCGAAAGGCGAAAGGCGGAAGGTGAAACGCGTAAGGCGAAAGGCGAAAGGCGAAAGGCGAAAGGCGAAAGGCGAAAAGCGAAAGGCGAAAGGCGGTAGGTGAAAGGCGAAAGGCGAAAGGCGAAAGGCGAAAGGCGAAAGGCGGAAGGTGAAAGGCGAAAGGCGAAAGGCGAAAAGCGAAAAGCGAAAGGCGAAAGGCGAAAAGCGAAAGGCGAAAGGCGGTAGGTGAAAGGCGAAAGGCGAAAGGCGAAAGGCGAAAGGCGAAAGGCGGAAGGTGAAAGGCGAAGGCGAAAGGCGAAAGGCGAAAGGCGAAAGGCGAAAGGCGAAAGGCGGAAGGCGAAAGGCGAAAGGTGAAAGGCGAAAGGCGAAGGGCGAAAGTCGAAAGGCGAAAGGCGAAAGGCGAAAGGCGAAAGGCGAAAGGCGAAAGGCGAAAGGCGAAAGGCCAAAGGCGAAAGGCGAAAGGCGTAAGGCGAAACGCGAAAGGCGAAAGGCGAAAGGCGAAAGGCGAAAGGCGAAAGGCGAAAGGCGAAAGGCGAAAGGCGAAAGGCGAAAGGGGAAAGGCGAAATGCGAAAGGCGAAAGGCGAAAGGCGAAATGCAAAAGGCGAAAGGCGAAAGGCGAAAGGCGAAAGGCGAAAGGCGAAAGGCGAAAGGCGAAAGGCGAAAGGCGAAAGGCGAAAGGCGAAAGGCGAAAGGCGAAAGGCGAAAGGCGAAAGGCGAAAGCCGAAAGGCGAAAGGCGAAAGGCGAAAGGCGAAAGGCGAAAGGCGAAGGGCGAAAGTCGAAAGGCGAAAGGCGAAATGCAAAAGGCGAAAGGCGAAAGGCGAAAGGCGAAAGGCGAAAGGCGAAAGGCGAAAGGCCAAAGGCGAAAGGCGAAAGGTGTAAGGCGAAACGCGAAAGGCGAAAGGCGAAAGGCGGAAGGCGAAAGGCGAAAGGCGAAAGGCGAAAGGCGAAAGGCGAAAGGCGAAAGGGGAAAGGCGAAATGCGAAAGGCGAAAGGCGAAAGGCGAAAGGCGAAAGGCGAAAAGCGAAAAGCGAAAGGCGAAAGGCGAAAAGCGAAAGGCGAAAGGCGGTAGGTGAAAGGCGAAAGGCGAAAGGCGAAAGGCGAAAGGCGAAAGGCGGAAGGTGAAAGGCGAAGGCGAAAGGCGAAAGGCGAAAGGCGAAAGGCGAAAGGCGAAAGGCGAAAGGCGAAAGGCGAAAGGCGAAAGGCGAAAGGCGAAAGGCGAAAGGTGAAAGGCGAAAGGCGAAAGGCGAAAGGCGAAAGGCGAAAGGCGAAGGGCGAAAGTCGAAAGGCGAAAGGCGAAATCCAAAAGGCGAAAGGCGAAAGGCGAAAGGCGAAAGGCGAAAGGCGAAAGGCGAAAGGCGAGAGCCGAAAGGCGAAAGGCGAAAGGCGAAAGGCGAAAGGCGAAAGGCGAAAGGCGAAAGGTGAAAGGCGGAAGGCGAAAGGGGAAAGGCGAAAGGCGAAAGGCGAAAGGCGGAAGGTGAAAGGCGTAAGGCGAAAGGCGAAAGGCCAAAGGCGAAAGGCGAAAGGCGTAAGGCGAAACGCGAAAGGCGAAAGGCGAAAGGCGAAAGGCGAAAGGCGAAAGGCGAAAGGCGAAAGGCGAAAGGCGAAAGGCGAAGGGCGAAAGGCGAAAGGCGAAAGGCGAAAGTCGAAAGTCGAAAGGGGAAAGGCGAAAGGCGGAAGGCGAAAGGCGAAAGGCGAAAGGCGAAAGGCGAAAGGCGAAAGGCGAAAGGCGAAAGGTGAAAGGCGAAAGGCGAAAGGCGAAAGGCGAAAGGCGGAAGGTGAAATGCAAAAGGCGAAAGGCGAAAGGCGAAAGACGAAATGCGAAAGGCGAAAGGCGAAAGGCGAAAGGCGGAAGGTGAAACGCGTAAGGCGAAAGGCGAAAGGCGAAAGGCGAAAGGCGAAAGGCGAAAGGCGAAAGGCGAAAGGCGTAAGGCGAAAGGTGAAAGGCAAAAGGAAAAACGATTTTCAAAACGTGAAATGAAAATGGAGAAATTTAAAATGCCTGAAGCAAAAGAAAAAACGATATTCAAAAGATAAAATACAAAAGTTGAAATTGAAAATGCGAAATGGAAAATTCGAAATTATAAATTTGTATTTCAAAATGCTATAGGCTAATTGCGAAAGACGAAAGACGAAAGGCGAAGGGCGAAAGTCGAAAGGCGAAAGGCGAAAGGCGAAAGGCGAAAGGTGAAAGGCGAAAGGCGGAAGGTGAAAGGCGAAAGGCGAAAGGCGAAAGGCGAAAAGCGAAAGGCGAAAGGCGAAAAGCGGAAGGCAAAAGGAAAAACGATTTTCAAAACATGAAATGAAAATGGAGAAATTTAAAATGCCTAAAGCAAAAGAAAAAAACGATATTCAAAAGATAAAATACAAAAGTTGAAATTGAAAATGCGAAATGGAAAATTCGAAATTATAAATTTGTATTTCAAAATGCTAAAGGCGAATTGCGGAAGGCGAAAGACGAAAGGCGAAGGGCGAAAGTCGAAAGGCGAAAGGCGAAATGCAAAAGGCGAAAGGTGAAAGGCGAAAGGCGAAAAGCGAAAGGCGAAAGGCGAAAGGCGAAAGGCGAAAGGCGAAAGGCGAAAGGCGAAAGGCGAAAGGCGAAAGGCGAAAGGCGAAAGGCGAAAGGCGAAAGGCGAAATGCGAAAGGCGAAAGGCGAAAAGCGGAAGGCAAAAGGAAAAACGATTTTCAAAACATGAAATGAAAATGGAGAAATTTAAAATGCCTAAAGCAAAAGAAAAAAACGATATTCAAAAGATAAATTACAAAAGTTGAAATTGAAAATGCGAAATGGAAAATTCGAAATTATAAATTTGTATTTCAAAATGCTAAAGGCGAATTGCGGAAGGCGAAAGACGAAAGGCGAAGGGCGAAAGTCGAAAGGCGAAATGCAAAAGGCGAAAGGCGAAAGGCGAAAGGCGAAAGGTGAAAGGCGAAAGGCGAAAGGTGAAAGGCGAAAGGCGAAAGGCGAAAGGCGAAAGGCGAAAGGCGAAAGGCGAAAGGCGAAAGGCGAAAGGCGAAAGGCGAAAGGCGAAAGGCGAAAGGCGAAAGGCGAAAGGCGAAAGGCGAAAGGCGAAAGGCGAAAGGCGAAAGGCGAAATGCGAAAGGCGAAAGGCGAAAGGCGAAAGGCGAAAGGCGAAAGACGAAAGGCGAAAGGCGAAAGGCGAAAGGCGAAAGGCGAAAGGCGAAAGGCGAAAGGCGAAAGGCGAAAGGCGAAAGGCGAAAGGCGAAAGGCGAAAGGCGAAAGGAGAAAGGCGAAAGGCGAAAGGCGAAAGGCGAAAGGCGAAAGGCGAAAGGCGAAAGGCGAAAGGCGAAAGGCGAAAGGCGAAATGCGAAAGGCGAAAGGCGAAAGGCGAAAGGCGAAAAGCGAAAAGCGAAAGGCGAAAGGCGAAAAGCGAAAGGCGAAAGGCGGTAGGTGAAAGGCGAAAGGCGAAAGGCGAAAGGCGAAAGGCGGAAGGTGAAAGGCGAAGGCGAAAGGCGAAAGGCGAAAGGCGAAAGGCGGAAGGCGAAAGGCGGAAGGCGAAAGGCGGAAGGTGAAAGGCGAAAGGCGAAAGGTGAAAGGCGAAAGGCGAAAGGCGAAAGGCGAAAGGCGAAAGTCGGAAGGAGAAAGGCGATAGACGAAAGGCGAAAGGCGAAAGGCGATAGGCGAAAGGCGAAAGGCGAAAGGCGGAAGGAGAAAGGCGAAAAGCGAAAGGCGAAAGGCGAAAGGTGAAAGGCGAAAGGCGAAAGGCGAAAGGCGAAAGGCGAAAGGCGAAAGGCGAAAGGCGAAAGGCGAAAGGCCAAATGCGAAAGGCGAAAGGCGAAAGGCGAAAGGCGAAAGGCGAAAGGCGAAAGGCGAAAAGCGAAAGGCGAAAGGCGAAAGGCGAAAGGCGAAAGGCGAAAGGCGAAAGGCGAAAGGCGAAAGGCGAAAGGCGAAAGGCGAAAGGCGAAAGGCGAAAGGAGAAAGGAGAAAGGCGAAAGCGAAAGGCGAAAGGCGAAAGGCGAAAGGCGAAAGGCGAAAGGCGAAAGGCGAAAGGCTAAAGGCGAAAGGCGAAAGGCGAAAGGCGAAAGGCGAAAGGCGAAAGGCGAAAGGCGAAAGGAGAAAGGCGAAAGGCGAAGGCGAAAGGCGAAAGGCGAAATGCGAAAGGCGAAAGGCGAAAGGCGAAAGGCGAAAGGCGAAAGACGAAAGGCGAAAGGCGAAAGGCGAAAGGCGAAAGGCGAAAGGCGAAAGGCGAAAGGCGAAAGGCGAAAGGCGAAAGGCGAAAGGCGAAAGGCGAAAGGCGAAAGGCGAAAGGCGAAAGGCGAAAGGCGAAAAGCGAAAAGCGAAAGGCGAAAGGCGAAAAGCGAAAGGCGAAAGGCGGTAGGTGAAAGGCGAAAGGCGAAAGGCGAAAGGCGAAAGGCGAAAGGCGAAAGGCGATAGGCGAAAGGCGAAAGGCGAAAGGCGATAGGCGAAAGGCGAAAGGCGAAAGGCCGAAGGAGAAAGGCGAAAGGCGAAAGGCGAAAGGCGAAAGGCGAAAGGCGAAATGCGAAAGGCGAAAGGCGAAAGGCGAAAGGCGAAAGGCGAAATGCGAAAGGCGAAAGGCGAAAGGCGAAAGGCGAAAAGCGAAAAGCGAAAGGCGAAAGGCGAAAAGCGAAAGGCGAAAGGCGGTAGGTGAAAGGCGAAAGGCGAAAGGCGAAAGGCGAAAGGCGAAAGGCGAAAGGCGAAAGGCGGAAGGTGAAAGGCGAAGGCGAAAGGCGAAAGGCGAAAGGCGAAAGGCGGAAGGCGAAAGGCGGAAGGCGAAAGGCGGAAGGTGAAAGGCGAAAGGCGAAAGGCGAAAAGCGAAAGGCGAAAGGCGAAAGGCGAAAGGCGAAAGGCGAAAGGCGAAAGGCGAAAGGCGAAAGGCGAAAGGCGAAAGGAGAAAGGAGAAAGGCGAAGGCGAAAGGCGAAAGGCGAAAGGCGAAAGGCGAAAGGCTAAAGGCGAAAGGCGAAAGGCGAAAGGCGAAAGGCGAAAGGCGAAAGGCGAAAGGCGAAAGGAGAAAGGCGAAAGGCGAAGGCGAAAGGCGAAAGGCGAAATGCGAAAGGCGAAAGGCGAAAGGCGAAAGGCGAAAGGCGAAAGGCGAAAGGCGAAAGGCGAAAGGCGAAAGGCGAAAGGCGAAAGGCGAAAGGCGAAAGGCGAAAGGCGAAAGGCGAAAGGCGAAATGCGAAAGGCGAAAGGCGAAAGGCGAAAGGCGAAAAGCGAAAAGCGAAAGGCGAAAGGCGAAAAGCGAAAGGCGAAAGGCGGTAGGTGAAAGGCGAAAGGCGAAAGGCGAAAGGCGAAAGGCGAAAGGCGAAAGGCGAAAGGCGAAAGGTGAAAGGCGAAAGGCGAAAGGCGAAAGGCGAAAGGCGAAAGTCGGAAGGAGAAAGGCGATAGACGAAAGGCGAAAGGCGAAAGGCGATAGGCGAAAGGCGAAAGGCGAAAGGCGGAAGGAGAAAGGCGAAAAGCGAAAGGCGAAAGGCGAAAGGTGAAAGGCGAAAGGCGAAAGGCGAAAGGCGAAAGGCGAAAGGCGAAAGGCGAAAGGCGAAAGGCGAAAGGCGAAAGGCGAAAGGCGAAAAGCGAAAGGCGAAAGGCGAAAGGCTAAAGGCGAAAGGCGAAAGGCGAAAGGCGAAAGGCGAAAGGCGAAAGGAGAAAGGCGAAAGGCGAAGGCGAAAGGCGAAAGGCGAAATGCGAAAGGCGAAAGGCGAAAGGCGAAAGGCGAAAGGCGAAAGGCGAAAGGCGAAAGGCGAAAGGCGAAAGGCGAAAGGCGAAAGGCGAAAGGCGAAAGGCGAAAGGCGAAAGGCGAAAGGCGAAAGGCGAAAGGCGAAAGGCGAAAAGCGAAAAGCGAAAGGCGAAAGGCTAAAAGCGAAAGGCGAAAGGCGGTAGGTGAAAGGCGAAAGGCGAAAGGCGAAAGGCGAAAGGCGGAAGGCGATAGGCGAAAGGCGAAAGGCGAAAGGCGATAGGCGAAAGGCGAAAGGCGAAAGGCGAAAGGCCGAAGGAGAAAGGCGAAAGTCGAAAGGCGAAAGGCGAAAGGCGAAATGCGAAAGGCGAAATGCGAAAGGTGAAAGGCGAAAGGCGAAAGGCGAAATGCGAAATGCGAAAGGCGGAAGGAGAAAGGCGAAAATCGAAAGGCGCAAGGCGAAAGGCGAAAGTCGGAAGGTGAAAGGCGAAAGGTGAAAGGCGAAAGGCGAAAGGCGAAAGGCGAAAGGTGAAATGCGAAAGGCGAAAGGCGAAAGGCGAAAGGCGAAAGGCGAAAGGCGAAAGGCGAAAGGCGAAAGGCGAAAGGCGAAAGGCGAAAGGCGAAAGGCGAAAGGCGAAAGGCGAAATGCGAAAGGCGAAAGCCGGAAGGCCAAAGGCGAAAGGCGAAAGGCGAAAGGCGAAAGGCGAAAGGCGAAAGGTGAAAGGCGAAAGGCGAAAGGCGAAAGGCGAAAGGCGAAAGGCGAAAGGAGTAAGGCGAAAGGCGAAGGCGAAAGGCGAAAGGCGAAAGGCGAAAGGCGAAAGGCGAAAGGCGAAAGGCGAAAGGCGAAAGGCGAAAGGCGAAAGGCGAAATGCGAAAGGCGAAAGGCGAAAGGCGAAAGGCGAAAGGCGAAAAGCGAAAAGCGAAAGGCGAAAGGCGAAAAGCGAAAGGCGAAAGGCGAAAGGCGAAAGTCGGAAGGAGAAAGGCGAAAGGCGAAAGGCGCAAGGCGAAAGGCGAAAGGCGATAGGCGAAAGGCGAAAGGCGAAAGGCGAAAGGCGAAAGGCGAAAGGCGAAAGGCGAAAGGCGAAAGGTGAAAGGCGAAAGGCGAAAGGCGCAAGGCGAAAGGCGAAAGGCGATAGGCGAAAGGCGAAAGGCGAAAGGCGAAAGGCGAAAGGCGAAAGGCGGAAGGTGAAAGGCGAAGGCGAAAGGCGAAAGGCGAAAGGCGAAAGGCGAAAGGCGGAAGGTGAAAGGCGAAAGGCGAAAGGTGAAAGGCGAAAGGCGAAAGGCGAAAGGCGAAAGGCGAAAGGCGAAAGGCGAAAGGCGAAAGGCGCAAGGCGAAAGGCGAAAGGCGAAAGGCAAAAGGTGAAAGGCGAAAGGCGAAAGGCGGAAGGCGAAAGGCGAAAGGCGAAAGGCGAAAGGCGAAAGGAGAAAGGCGAAAGGCGAAGGCGAAGGCGAAAGGCGAAAGGCGAAAGGCGAAATGCGAAAGGCGAAAGGCGGAAGGCCAAAGGCGAAAGGCGAAAGGCGAAAGGCGAAAGGCGAAAGGCGAAAGGCGAAAGGCGAAAGGCGAAAGGCGAAAGGCGAAATGCGAAAGGTGAAAGGCGAAAGGCGAAAGGCGGAAGGCGAAAGGCGAAAGGCGAAAGGCGAAAGGAGAAAGGCGAAAGGCGAAGGCGAAATGCGAAAGGCGGAAGGCGAAAGGCGGAAGGTGAAAGGCGAAAGGCGAAAGGTGAAAGGCGAAAGGCGAAAGGCGAAAGGCGAAAGTCGGAAGGAGAAAGGCGAAAATCGAAAGGCGCAAGGCGAAAGGCGAAAGGCGATAGGCGAAAGGCGAAAGGCGAAAGGCGATAGGCGAAAAGCGAAAGGCGAAAGGCGAAATGCGAAAGGCGAAAGGCGGAAGGCCAAAGGCGAAAGGCGAAAGGCGAAAGGCGAAAGGCGAAAGGCGAAAGGCGAAAGGCGAAAGGCGAAAGGCGAAAGGTGAAAGGCGAAAGGGGGAAGGCGAAAGGCGAAAGGCGAAAGGCGAAAGGCGAAAGGAGAAAGGCGAAAGGCGAAGGCGAAAGGCGAAAGGCGAAAGGCGAAAGGCGAAAGGCGAAAGGCGAAAGGCGAAAGGCGAAAGGCGAAAGGCGAAAGGCGAAAGGCGAAAGGCGAAAGGAGAAAGGCGAAAGGCGAAGGCGAAAGGCGAAAGGCGAAAGGCGAAAGGCGAAAGGCGAAAGGCGAAAGGCGAAAGGCGAAAGGCGAAATGCGAAAGGCGAAAGGCAAAAGGCGAAAGGCGAAAGGCGAAAAGCGAAAAGCGAAAGGCGAAAGGCGAAAAGCGAAAGGCGAAAGGCGGTAGGTGAAATGCAAAAGGCGAAAGGCGAAGGCGAAAGGCGAAAGGCGAAAAGCGAAAAGCGAAAGGCGAAAGGCGAAAAGCGAAAG
Source organism: Dioctria rufipes (assembly GCA_963924295.1). Classification (NCBI taxonomy): domain Eukaryota; kingdom Metazoa; phylum Arthropoda; class Insecta; order Diptera; family Asilidae; genus Dioctria; species Dioctria rufipes. The sequence goes on from CAWUPM010000846.1 coordinate 108,751, forward strand.
GCGGTAGGTGAAAGGCGAAAGGCGAAAGGCGAAAGGCGAAAGGCGAAAGGCGGAAGGTGAAAGGCGAAGGCGAAAGGCGAAAGGCGAAAGGCGAAAGGCGGAAGGCGAAAGGCGGAAGGCGAAAGGCGGAAGGTGAAAGGCGAAAGGCGAAAGGTGAAAGGCGAAAGGCGAAAGGCGAAAGGCGAAAGTCGGAAGGAGAAAGGCGAAAATCGAAAGGCGCAAGGCGAAAGGCGAAAGGCGATAGACGAAAGGCGAAAGGCGAAAGGCGAAAGGCAGAAGGCGAAAGGCGGAAGGTGAAAGGCGAAAGGCGAAAGGTGAAAGGCGAAAGGCGAAAGGCGAAAAGCGAAAGGCGAAAGGCGAAAGGCGAAAGGCGAAAGGCGAAAAGCGGAAGGCAAAAGGAAAAACGATTTTCAAAACATGAAATGAAAATGGAGAAATTTAAAATGCCTAAAGCAAAAGAAAAAAACGATATTCAAAAGATAAAATACAAAAGTTGAAATTGAAAATGCGAAATGGAAAATTCGAAATTATAAATTTGTATTTCAAAATGCTAAAGGCGAATTGCGGAAGGCGAAAGACGAAAGGCGAAGGGCGAAAGTCGAAAGGCGAAAGGCGAAATGCAAAAGGCGAAAGGCGAAAGGCGAAAGGTGAAAGGCGAAAGGTGAAAGGCGAAAGGCGAAAGGCGAAATGCAAAAGGCGAAAGGCGAAAGGCGAAAGGTGAAAGGCGAAAGGTGAAAGGCGAAAGGCGAAAGGCGAAAGGCGAAAGGCGAAAGGCGAAAGGCGAAAGGCGAAAGGCGAAAGGCGAAAGGCGAAATGCGAAAGGCGAAAGGCGAAAGGCGAAAGGCGAAAGGCCAAAGGCGAAAGGCGAAAGACGAAAGGCGAAAGGCGAAAGGCGAAAGGCGAAAGGCGAAAGGCGAAAGGAGAAAGGCGAAAGGCGAAATGCGAAAGGCGAAAGGCGAAAGGCGAAAGGCGAAAGGCGAAAGGCGAAAAGCGAAAAGCGAAAGGCGAAAGGCGAAAGGCGAAAAGCGAAAGGCGAAAGGCGAAAGGCGAAAGGCGAAAGGCGAAAGGCGAAAGGCGAAAGGCGAAAGGCGAAAGGCGAAAGGCGAAAGGCGAAAGGCGAAAGGCGAAAGGCGAAAGGCGAAAAGTGAAAGGCGAAAGGCGAAAGGCGAAAGGCGAAAGGCGAAAGGCGAAAGGCGAAAGGCGAAAGGCGAAAGGCGAAAAGCGAAAGGCGAAAGGCGGTAGGTGAAAGGCGAAAGGCGAAAGGCGAAAGGCGGAAGGTGAAAGGCGAAGGCGAAAGGCCAAAGGCGAAAGGCGAAAGGCGGAAGGCGAAAGGCGGAAGGCGAAAGGCGGAAGGTGAAAGGCGAAAGGTGAAAGGCGAAAGGCGAAAGGCGAAAGGCGTAAGTCGGAAGGAGAAAGGCGAAAATCGAAAGGCGCAAGGCGAAAGGCGAAAGGCGATAGACGAAAGGCGAAAGGCGAAAGGCGAAAGGCTGAAGGCGAAAGGCGGAAGGTGAAAGGCGAAAGGCGAAAGGTGAAAGGCGAAAGGCGAAAGGCGAAAGGCGAAAAGCGAAAGGCGAAAGGCGAAAGGCGAAAAGCAGAAGGCAAAAGGCGAAAGGCGAAAGTCGGAAGGAGAAAGGCGAAAGGCGAAAGGCGAAAGGCGAAAGGCGATAGGCGAAAGGCGAAAGGCGAAAGGCGAAAGGCGAAAGGCGAAAGGCGAAAGGCGAAAGGCGAAAGGCGAAAGGTGAAAGGCGAAAGGCGAAAGGCGCAAGGCGAAAGGCGAAAGGCGATAGGCGAAAGGCGAAAGGCGAAAGGCGAAAGGCGAAAGGCGAAAGGCGAAGGCGAAAGGCCAAAGGCGAAAGGCGAAAGGCGGAAGGCGAAAGGCGGAAGGCGAAAGGCGGAAGGTGAAAGGCGAAAGGCGAAAGGTCAAAGGCGAAAGGCGAAAGGCGAAAGGCGTAAGTCGGAAGGAGAAAGGCGAAAATCGAAAGGCGCAAGGCGAAAGGCGAAAGGCGATAGACGAAAGGCGAAAGGCGAAAGGCGAAAGGCGAAAGGCGAAAGGCGAAAGGCGAAAGGCGAAAGGCGAAATGCGAAAGGCGAAAGGCGAAAGGCGAAAGGCGAAAGGCGAAAAGCGAAAAGCGAAAGGCGAAAGGCGAAAAGCGAAAGGCGAAAGGCGAAAGGCGAAAGTCGGAAGGAGAAAGGCGAAAGGCGAAAGGCGCAAGGCGAAAGGCGAAAGGCGATAGGCGAAAGGCGAAAGGCGAAAGGCGAAAGGCGAAAGGCGAAAGGCGAAAGGCGAAAGGCGAAAGGCGAAAGGTGAAAGGCGAAAGGCGAAAGGCGCAAGGCGAAAGGCGAAAGGCGATAGGCGAAAGGCGAAAGGCGAAAGGCGAAAGGCGAAAGGCGAAAGGCGGAAGGTGAAAGGCGAAGGCGAAAGGCGAAAGGCGAAAGGCGAAAGGCGAAAGGCGGAAGGTGAAAGGCGAAAGGCGAAAGGTGAAAGGCGAAAGGCGAAAGGCGAAAGGCGAAAGGCGAAAGGCGAAAGGCGCAAGGCGAAAGGCGAAAGGCGAAAGGCAAAAGGTGAAAGGCGAAAGGCGAAAGGCGGAAGGCGAAAGGCGAAAGGCGAAAGGCGAAAGGCGAAAGGAGAAAGGCGAAAGGCGAAGGCGAAAGGCGAAAGGCGAAAGGCGAAATGCGAAAGGCGAAAGGCGGAAGGCCAAAGGCGAAAGGCGAAAGGCGAAAGGCGAAAGGCGAAAGGCGAAAGGCGAAAGGCGAAAGGCGAAAGGCGAAAGGCGAAAGGCGAAAGGCGAAAGGCGAAAGGTGAAAGGCGAAAGGCGAAAGGCGGAAGGCGAAAGGCGAAAGGCGAAAGGCGAAAGGCGAAAGGAGAAAGGCGAAAGGCGAAGGCGAAATGCGAAAGGCGGAAGGCGAAAGGCGGAAGGTGAAAGGCGAAAGGCGAAAGGTGAAAGGCGAAAGGCGAAAGGCGAAAGGCGAAAGTCGGAAGGAGAAAGGCGAAAATCGAAAGGCGCAAGGCGAAAGGCGAAAGGCGATAGGCGAAAGGCGAAAGGCGAAAGGCGATAGGCGAAAAGCGAAAGGCGAAAGGCGAAATGCGAAAGGCGAAAGGCGGAAGGCCAAAGGCGAAAGGCGAAAGGCGAAAGGCGAAAGGCGAAAGGCGAAAGGCGAAAGGCGAAAGGCGAAAGGCGAAAGGCGAAAGGTGAAAGGCGAAAGGGGGAAGGCGAAAGGCGAAAGGCGAAAGGCGAAAGGCGAAAGGCGAAAGGAGAAAGGCGAAAGGCGAAGGCGAAAGGCGAAAGGCGAAAGGCGAAATGCGAAAGGCGAAAGGCGAAAGGCGAAAGGCGAAAGGCGAAAGGGGAAAGGCGAAATGCGAAAGGCGAAAGGCGAAAGGCGAAAGGCGAAAGGCGAAAAGCGAAAAGCGAAAGGCGAAAAGCGAAAGGCGAAAGGCGGTAGGTGAAAGGCGAAAGGCGAAAGGCGAAAGGCGAAAGGCGAAAGGCGAAAGGCGGAAGGTGAAAGGCGAAGGCGAAAGGCGAAAGGCGAAAGGCGAAAGGCGAAAGGCGAAAGGCGAAAGGCGGAAGGCGAAAGGCGGAAGGTGAAAAGCGAAAGGCGAAAGGTGAAAGGCGAAAGGCGAAAGGCGAAAGGCGAAAGGCGAAAGGCGAAAGGCGAAAGGCGAAAGGCGAAAGGCGAAAGGCGAAAAGCGGAAGGCAAAAGGAAAAACGATTTTCAAAACATGAAATGAAAATGGAGAAATTTAAAATGCCTAAAGCAAAAGAAAAAAACGATATTCAAAAGATAAAATACAAAAGTTGAAATTGAAAATGCGAAATGGAAAATTCGAAATTGTAAATTTGTATTTCAAAATGCTAAAGGCGAATTGCGGAAGGCGAAAGACGAAAGGCGAAGGGCGAAAGTCGAAAGGCGAAAGGCGAAAGGTGAAAGGCGAAAGGCGAAAGGCGAAAGGCGAAAGGCGAAAGGCGAAAGGCGAAAGGCGAAAGGCGAAAGGCGAAAGGCGAAATGCGAAAGGCGAAAGGCGAAAGGCGAAAGGCGAAAGGCGAAAGGCGAAAGGCGAAAGGCGAAAGGCGAAAGGCGAAGGGCGAAAGGCGAAAGGCGAAAGGCGAAAGGCGAAAGGCGGAAGGCGAAAGGAGAAAGGCGAAAGGCGAAGGCGAAAGGCGAAAGGCGAAAGGCGAAAGGCGAAAGGCGAAAGGCGAAAGGCGAAAGGCGAAAGGCGAAAGGCGAAATGCGAAAGGCGAAAGGCAAAAGGCGAAAGGCGAAAGGCGAAAGGCGAAAGGCGAAAAGCGAAAAGCGAAAGGCGAAAGGCGAAAAGCGAAAGGCGAAAGGCGGTAGGTGAAATGCAAAAGGCGAAAGGCGAAGGCGAAAGGCGAAAGGCGAAAAGCGAAAAGCGAAAGGCGAAAGGCGAAAAGCGAAAGGCGAAAGGCGGTAGGTGAAAGGCGAAAGGCGAAAGGCGAAAGGCGAAAGGCGAAAGGCGGAAGGTGAAAGGCGAAGGCGAAAGGCGAAAGGCGAAAGGCGAAAGGCGGAAGGCGAAAGGCGGAAGGCGAAAGGCGGAAGGTGAAAGGCGAAAGGCGAAAGGTGAAAGGCGAAAGGCGAAAGGCGAAATGCGAAAGGCGAAAGGCGAAAGGCGAAAGGCGAAAGGCGAAAGGCGAAAGGCGAAAGGCGAAAGGCGAAAGGCGAAAGGCGAAAGGCGAAAGGCGAAAGGCGAAAGGCGAAAGGAGAAAGGCGAAAGGCGAAGGCGAAAGGCCAAAGGCGAAAGGCGAAAGGCGAAAGGCGAAAGGCGAAAGGCGAAAGGCGAAATGCGAAAGGCGAAAGGCAAAAGGCGAAAGGCGAAAGGCGAAAAGCGAAAAGCGAAAGGCGAAAGGCGAAAAGCGAAAGGCGAAAGGCGGTAGGTGAAATGCAAAAGGCGAAAGGCGAAGGCGAAAGGCGAAAGGCGAAAAGCGAAAAGCGAAAGGCGAAAGGCGAAAAGCGAAAGGCGAAAGGCGGTAGGTGAAAGGCGAAAGGCGAAAGGCGAAAGGCGAAAGGCGAAAGGCGGAAGGTGAAAGGCGAAGGCGAAAGGCGAAAGGCGAAAGGCGAAAGGCGGAAGGCGAAAGGCGGAAGGCGAAAGGCGGAAGGTGAAAGGCGAAAGGCGAAAGGTGAAAGGCGAAAGGCGAAAGGCGAAAGGCGAAAGTCGGAAGGAGAAAGGCGAAAATCGAAAGGCGCAAGGCGAAAGGCGAAAGGCGATAGACGAAAGGCGAAAGGCGAAAGGCGAAAGGCAGAAGGCGAAAGGCGGAAGGTGAAAGGCGAAAGGCGAAAGGTGAAAGGCGAAAGGCGAAAGGCGAAAGGCGAAAAGCGAAAGGCGAAAGGCGAAAGGCGAAAGGCGAAAAGCGGAAGGCAAAAGGAAAAACGATTTTCAAAACATGAAATGAAAATGGAGAAATTTAAAATGCCTAAAGCAAAAGAAAAAAACGATATTCAAAAGATAAAATACAAAAGTTGAAATTGAAAATGCGAAATGGAAAATTCGAAATTATAAATTTGTATTTCAAAATGCTAAAGGCGAATTGCGGAAGGCGAAAGACGAAAGGCGAAGGGCGAAAGTCGAAAGGCGAAAGGCGAAATGCAAAAGGCGAAAGGCGAAAGGCGAAAGGTGAAAGGCGAAAGGTGAAAGGCGAAAGGCGAAAGGCGAAATGCAAAAGGCGAAAGGCGAAAGGCGAAAGGTGAAAGGCGAAAGGTGAAAGGCGAAAGGCGAAAGGCGAAAGGCGAAAGGCGAAAGGCGAAAGGCGAAAGGCGAAAGGCGAAAGGCGAAATGCGAAAGGCGAAAGGCGAAAGGCGAAAGGCGAAAGGCGAAAGGCGAAAGGCGAAAGACGAAAGGCGAAAGGCGAAAGGCGAAAGGCGAAAGGCGAAAGGCGAAAGGAGAAAGGCGAAAGGCGAAATGCGAAAGGCGAAAGGCGAAAGGCGAAAGGCGAAAGGCGAAAAGCGAAAAGTGAAAGGCGAAAGGCGAAAGGCGAAAAGCGAAAGGCGAAAGGCGAAAGGCGAAAGGCGAAAGGCGAAAGGCGAAAGGCGAAAGGCGAAAGGCGAAAGGCGAAAGGCGAAAGGCGAAAGGCGAAAGGCGAAAGGCGAAAGGCGAAAAGTGAAAGGCGAAAGGCGAAAGGCGAAAGGCGAAAGGCGAAAGGCGAAAGGCGAAAGGCGAAAGGCGAAAGGCGAAAGGCGAAAAGCGAAAGGCGAAAGGCGGTAGGTGAAAGGCGAAAGGCGAAAGGCGAAAGGCGGAAGGTGAAAGGCGAAGGCGAAAGGCCAAAGGCGAAAGGCGAAAGGCGGAAGGCGAAAGGCGGAAGGTGAAAGGCGAAAGGCGAAAGGTGAAAGGCGAAAGGCGAAAGGCGAAAGGCGTAAGTCGGAAGGAGAAAGGCGAAAATCGAAAGGCGCAAGGCGAAAGGCGAAAGGCGATAGACGAAAGGCGAAAGGCGAAAGGCGAAAGGCTGAAGGCGAAAGGCGGAAGGTGAAAGGCGAAAGGCGAAAGGTGAAAGGCGAAAGGCGAAAGGCGAAAGGCGAAAAGCGAAAGGCGAAAGGCGAAAGGCGAAAGGCGAAAAGCAGAAGGCAAAAGGAAAAACGATTTTCAAAACATGAAATGAAAATGGAGAAATTTAAAATGCCTAAAGCAAAAGAAAAAAACGATATTCAAAAGATAAAATACAAAAGTTGAAATTGAAAATGCGAAATGGAAAATTCGAAATTATAAATTTGTATTTCAAAATGCTAAAGGCGAATTGCGGAAGGCGAAAGACGAAAGGCGAAGGGCGAAAGTCGAAAGTCGAAAGGCGAAATGCAAAAGGCGAAAGGCGAAAGGTGAAAGGCGAAAGGTGAAAGGCGAAAGGCGAAAGGCGAAATGCAAAAGGCGAAAGGCGAAAGGCGAAAGGTGAAAGGCGAAAGGTGAAAGGCGAAAGGCGAAAGGCGAAAGGCGAAAGGCGAAAGGCGAAAGGCAAAAGGCGGAAGGTGAAAGGCGAAGGCGAAAGGCGAAAGGCGAAAGGCGAAAGGCGGAAGGCGAAAGGCGGAAGGCGAAAGGCGGAAGGTGAAAGGCGAAAGGCGAAAGGTGAAAGGCGAAAGGCGAAAGGCGAAAGGCGAAAGTCGGAAGGAGAAAGGCGAAAATCGAAAGGCGCAAGGCGAAAGGCGAAAGGCGATAGACGAAAGGCGAAAGGCGAAAGGCGATAGGCGAAAGGCGAAAGGCGAAAGGCGGAAGGAGAAAGGCGAAGAGCGAAAGGCGAAAGGCGAAAGGTGAAAGGCGAAAGGCGAAAGGCGAAAGGCGAAAGGCGAAAGGCGAAAGGCGAAAGGCGAAAGGCGAAAGGCGAAAGGCGAAAGGCGAAAGGCGAAAGGCCAAAGGCGAAAGGCGAAAGGCGAAAGGCGAAAGGCGAAAGGCGAAAGGCGAAAGGCGAAAGGCGAAAGGCGAAAGGCGAAAGGCGAAAGGCGAAAGGCGAAAGGCGAAAGGCCAAATGCGAAAGGCGAAAGGCGAAAGGCGAAAGGCGAAAGGCGAAAGGCGAAAGGCGAAAGGCGAAAAGCGAAAGGCGAAAGGCGAAAGGCGAAAGGCGAAAGGCGAAAGGCGAAAGGCGAAAATCGAAAGGCGCAAGGCGAAAGGCGAAAGGCGATAGGCGAAAGGCGAAAGGCGAAAGGTGAAAGGCGAAAGGCGAAAGGCGAAAGGCGAAAGGCGAAAGGCGAAATGCGAAAGGCCAAAGGCGGAAGGAGAAAGGCGAAAAGCGAAAGGCGAAAGGCGAAAGGCGAAAGGCGAAAGGCGAAAGGCGAAAGGCGAATGGCGAAAGGCGAAATGCGAAAGGCGAAAGGCGAAAGGCGAAAGGCGAAAGGCGAAAGGCGAAAGGCGAAAGGCGAAAGGCGAAAGGCGAAAGGCGAAAGGCGAAAGGCGTAAGGCGAAAGGCGGAAGGTGAAAGGCGAAAGGCGAAAGGCGAAAGGCGAAAGGCGAAAGGCGAAAGGCGAAAGGCGAAATGCGAAAGGCGAAAGGCGGAAGGAGAAAGGCGAAAAGCGAAAGGCGAAAGGCGAAAGGCGAAAGGCGAAAGGCGAAAGGCGAAAGGCGAATGGCGAAAGGCGAAAGGCGAAAGGGGAAAGGCGAATGGCGAAAGGCGAAATGCGAAAGGCGAAAGGCGAAAGGCGAAAGGCGAAAGGCGAAAGGCGAAAGGCGAAAGGCGAAATGCGAAAGGCGAAAGGCGAAAGGCGAAAGGCGAAAGGCGAAAGGCGAAAGGCGAAATGCGAAAGGCGAAAGGCGGAAGGTGAAAGGCGAAAGGCGAAAGGCGAAAGGCGAAAGGCGAAAGGCGAAAGGCGAAAGGCGAAAGGCGGAAGGTGAAAGGCGAAAGGCGAAAGGCGAAAGGCGAAAGGCGAAAGTCGGAAGGAGAAAGGCGAAAATCGAAAGGCGCAAGGCGAAAGGCGAAAGGCGATAGGCGAAAGGCGAAAGGTGAAAGGTGAAAGGCGAAAGGCGAAAGGCGAAAGGCGAAAGGCGAAATGCGAAAGGCGAAAGGCGAAAAGCGAAAGGCGGAAGGTGAAAGGCGAAAGTCGGAAGGAGAAAGGCGAAAATCGAAAGGCGCAAGGCGAAAGGCGAAAGGCGATAGGCGAAAGGCGAAAGGCGAAAGGTGAAAGGCGAAAGGCGAAAGGCGAAAAGCGAAAGGCGAAAGGCGAAATGCGAAAGGCGAAAGGCGGAAGGTGAAAGGCGAAAGTCGGAAGGAGAAAGGCGAAAATCGAAAGGCGCAAGGCGAAAGGCGAAAGGCGATATGCGAAAGGCGAAAGGCGAAAGGTGAAAGGCGAAAGCTGAAAGGCGAAAGGCGAAAAGCGAAAGGCGAAAGGCGAAAGGCTAAAGGCGAAAGGCGAAAGGCGAAAGGCGAAAGGCGAAAGGCGAAAGGCGAAAGGCGAAAGGCGAAAGGCGAAAGGCGAAAGGCGAAAGGCGGAAGGTGAAAGGCGAAAGGCGAAAGGCGAAAGGCGAAAGGCGAAAGGCGAAAGGCGAAAGGCGAAAGGCGAAAGGCGAAAGGCGAAAGGCGAAAGTCGAAAGGCGAAAGGCGAAATGCGAAAGGCGAAAGGCGGAAGGTGAAAGGCGAAAGGCGAAATGCGAAAGGCGAAAGGCGAAATGCGAAAGGCGAAAGGCGGAAGGTGAAAGGCGAAAGTCGGAAGGAGAAAGGCGAAAATCGAAAGGCGCAAGGCGAAAGGCGATAGGCGAAAGGCGAAAGGCGAAAGGTGAAAGGCGAAAGGTGAAAGGCGAAAGGCGAAAGGCGAAAGGCGAAAGGCGAAAGGCGAAAGGCGAAAGGCGAAAGGCGAAAGGCGAAAGGCGAAAGGCGAAAGGCTAAAGGCGAAAGGCGAAAGGCGAAAGGCGAAAGGCGAAAGGCGAAAGGCGAAAGGCGAAAGGCGAAAGGCGAAAGGCGAAAGGCGAAAGGCGAAAGGCGAAAGTCGAAAGGCGAAAGGCGCAATGCGAAAGGCGAAAGGCGGAAGGTGAAAGGCGAAAGGCGAAATGCGAAAGGCGAAAGGCGAAATGCGAAAGGCGAAAGGCGGAAGGTGAAAGGCGAAAGTCGGAAGGAGAAAGGCGAAAATCGAAAGGCGAAAGGCGAAAGGTGAAAGGCGAAAGGCGAAAGGCGAAAGGCGAAAGGCGAAAGGCGAAAGGCGAAATGCGAAATGCGAAAGGCGAAAGGCGGAAGGAGAAAGGCGAAAAGCGAAAGGCGCAAGGCGAAAAGCGAAAGGCGAAAGGCTAAAGGCTAAAGGCGAAAGGCGAAAGGCGAAAGGCGAAAGGCGAAAGGCGAAAGGCGAAAGGCGAAAGGCGAAAGGCGAAAGGCGAAAGGCGAAAGGCGAAAGGCGAAAGGCGAAAGGCGAAAGGCGAAAGGCGAAAGGCGAAAGGCGAAAGGCGAAAGGCGAAAGGCGAAAGGCGAAAGGCGAAAGACGAAAGGCGGAAGGTGAAAGGCGAAAGGCGAAAGGCGAAAGGCGAAAGGCGAAAGGCGAAAGGCGAAAGGCGAAAGGCGAAAGGCGAAAGGCGAAAGTCGAAAGGCGAAAGGCGAAATGCGAAAGGCGAAAGGCGGAAGGTGAAAGGCGAAAGGCGAAATGCGAAAGGCGAAAGGCGAAATGCGAAAGGCGAAAGGCGGAAGGTGAAAGGCGAAAGTCGGAAGGAGAAAGCGAAAATCGAAAGGCGCAAGGCGAAAGGCGAAAGGCGATAGGCGAAAGGCGAAAGGCGAAAGGTGAAAGGCGAAAGGAGAAAGGCGAAAATCGAAAGGCGCAAGGCGAAAGGCGAAAGTCGGAAGGTGAAAGGCGAAAGGTGAAAGGCGAAAGGCGAAAGGCGAAAGGCGAAAGGCGAAAGGCGAAGGGCGGCAGGCGGAAGGTGAAAGGCGAAATGCGAAAGGCAAAAGGCGAAAGGCGAAAGGCGAAAGGCGAAAGGCGACAGGCTGAACGTGAAAGGCGAAAGGCGAAAGGCGAAAGGCGAGAGGCAAAAGTCAAAATGCCTAAGGCAAAAGGAAAACCGATTTTCAAAACATGAAATGAAAATGGAGAAATTTAAAATGCCTAAAGCAAAAGAAAAAACGATATTCAAAAGATAAAATAAAAAAGTTTAAATTGAAAATTCGAAATGGAAAATTCGAATTTATAAATTCGTATTTCAAAAGGCTAAAGGCGAAATGCGAAAAGCGAAAGGCGAAAGCGAAAGGTGAAAGGCGAAAGGCGAAAGGCGAAAGGCGAAATGCCAAAGGCGAAATGCGAAAGGTGAAAGGCGAAAGGCGAAAGGCGAAAGGCGAAAGGCGAAATGCGAAATGCGAAAGGCGGAAGGAGAAAGGCGAAAATCGAAAGGCGCAAGGCGAAAGGCGAAAGTCGGAAGGTGAAAGGCGAAAGGTGAAAGGCGAAAGGCGAAAGGCGAAAGGCGAAAGGTGAAATGCGAAAGGCGAAAGGCGAAAGGCGAAAGGCGAAAGGCGAAAGGCAAAAGGCGAAAGGCGAAAGGCGAAAGGCGAAAGGCGAAAGGCGAAAGGCGAAAGGCGAAAGGCGAAAGGCGAAAGGCGAAAGGCGAAAGGCGAAAGGCGAAAGGCGAAAGGCGAAAGGCGAAAGGCGAAAGGCGAAATGCGAAAGGCGAAAGGCGGAAGGCCAAAGGCGAAAGGCGAAAGGCGAAAGGCGAAAGGCGAAAGCGAAAGGCGAAACTTGAAAGGCGAGAGGCGAAAGGCGGAAGGCGAAAGGCGAAAGGCGAAAGGCGAAAGGCGAAAGGCGAAAGGCGAAAGGCGATAGGCGAAAGGCGAAAGGCGAAAGGCGAAAGGCGAAAGGCGAAATGCGAAAGGCGAAATGCGAAAGGTGAAAGGCGAAAGGCGAAAGGCGAAATGCGAAATGCGAAAGGCGGAAGGAGAAAGGCGAAAATCGAAAGCCGCAAGGCGAAAGGCGAAAGTCGGAAGGTGAAAGGCGAAAGGTGAAAGGCGAAAGGCGAAAGGCGAAAGGCGAAAGGCGAAAGGCGAAAGGCGAAAGGCGAAAGGCGAAAGGCGAAAGGCGAAAGGCGAAAGGCGAAAGGCGAAAGGCGAAATGCGAAATGCGAAAGGCGGAAGGTGAAAGGCGAAAGGCGAAAGGCGAAAGGCGAAAGGCGAAAGGCGAAAGGCGAAAGGCGAAAGGCGAAAGGCGAAAGTCGGAAGGTGAAAGGCGAAAGGTGAAAGGCGAAAGGCGAAAGGCGAAAGGCGAAAGGCGAAAGGCGAAAGTCGGAAGGAGAAAGGCGAAAATCGAAAGGCGCAAGGCGAAAGGCGAAAGGCGATAGGCGAAAGGCGAAAGGCGAAAGGTGAAAGGCGAAAGGCGAAAGGCGAAAGGCGAGAGGGGAAAGGCGAGATGCGAAAGGCGAAAGGCGGAAGGAGAAAGGCGAAAAGCGAAAGGCGAAAGGCGAAAGGCGAAAGGCGAAAGGCGAAAGGCGAAAGGCGAAAGGCGAAAGGCGAAAGGCGAATGGCGAAAGGCGAAATGCGAAAGGCGAAAGGCGAAAGGCGAAAGGCGAAAGGCGAAAGGCGAAAGGCGAAAGGCGAAAGGCGAAAGGCGAAAGGCGAAAGGCGAAAGGCGAAAGGCGAAAGGCGAAAGGCGAAAGGCGAAAGGCGAAAGGCGAAAGGCGAAAGGCGAAAGGCGAAAGGCGAAAGGCGAAAGGCGAAAGGCGAATGGCGAAAGGCGAAAGGCGAATGGCGAAAGGCGAAAGGCGAATGGCGAAAGGCGAAATGCGAAAGGCGAAAGGCGAAAGGCGAAAGGCGAAAGGCGAAAGGCGAAAGGCGAAAGGCGAAAGGCGAAAGGCGAAAGGCGAAAGGCGAAAGGCGAAAGGCGAAAGGCGAATGGCGAAAGGCGAAAGGCGAAAGGCGAAAGGCGAAAGGCGAATGGCGAAAGGCGAAATGCGAAAGGCGAAAGGCGAAAGGCGAAAGGCGAAAGGCGAAAGGCGAAAGGCGAAAGGCGAAAGGCGAAAGGCGAAAGGCGAAAGGCGAAAGGCGAAAGGCGAAAGGCGAAATGCGAAAGGCGAAAGGCGGAAGGAGAAAGGCGAAAAGCGAAAGGCGAAAGGCGAAAGGCGAAAGGCGAAAGGCGAAAGGCGAAATGCGAAAGGCGAAAGGCGGAAGGAGAAAGGCGAAAAGCGAAAGGCGAAAGGCGAAAGGCGAAAGGCGAAAGGCGAAAGGCGAAAGGCGAAAGGCGAAAGGCGAAAGGCGAAAGGCGAATGGCGAAAGGCGAAAGGCGAAAGGCGAAAGGCGAAAGGCGAATGGCGAAAGGCGAAATGCGAAAGGCGAAAGGCGAAAGGCGAAAGGCGAAAGGCGAAAGGCGAAATGCGAAAGGCGAAAGGCGAAAGGCGAAAGGCGAAAGGCGAAAGGCGAAAGGCGAAATGCGAAAGGCGAAAGGCGGAAGGTGAAAGGCGAAAGGCGAAAGGCGAAAGGCGAAAGGCGAAAGGCGAAAGGCGAAAGGCGAAAGGCGGAAGGTGAAAGGCGAAAGGCGAAAGGCGAAAGGCGAAAGTCGGAAGGAGAAAGGCGAAAATCGAAAGGCGCAAGGCGAAAGGCGAAATGCGATAGGCGAAAGGCGAAAGGTGAAAGGTGAAAGGCGAAAGGCGAAAGGCGAAAGGCGAAAGGCGAAAGGCGAAAGGCGAAATGCGAAAGGCGAAAGGCGAAAGGCGAAAGGCGGAAGGTGAAAGGCGAAAGTCGGAAGGAGAAAGGCGAAAATCGAAAGGCGCAAGGCGAAAGGCGAAAGGCGATAGGCGAAAGGCGAAAGGTGAAAGGCGAAAGGCGAAAGGCGAAAGGCGAAAGGCGAAAGGCGAAAGGCGAAATGCGAAAGGCGAAAGGCGGAAGGTGAAAGGCGAAAGTCGGAAGGAGAAAGGCGAAAATCGAAAGGCGCAAGGCGAAAGGCGAAAGGCGATAGGCGAAAGGCGAAAGGCGAAAGGTGAAAGGCGAAAGCTGAAAGGCGAAAGGCGAAAAGCGAAAGGCGAAAGGCGAAAGGCGAAAGGCGAAAGGCGAAAGGCGAAAAGCGAAAGGCGAAAGGCGAAAGGCGAAAGGCGAAAGGCGAAAGGCGAAAGGCGAAAGGCGAAAGGCGGAAGGTGAAAGGCGAAAGGCGAAAGGCGAAAGGCGAAAGGCGAAAGGCGAAAGGCGAAAGGCGAAAGGCGAAAGGCGAAAGTCGAAAGGCGAAAGGCGAAATGCGAAAGGCGAAAGGCGGAAGGTGAAAGGCGAAAGGCGAAATGCGAAAGGCGAAATGCGAAAGGCGAAAGGCGGAAGGTGAAAGGCGAAAGTCGGAAGGAGAAAGGCGAAAATCGAAAGGCGCAAGGCGAAAGGCGAAAGGCGATAGGCGAAAGGCGAAAGGCGAAAGGTGAAAGGCGAAAGGTGAAAGGCGAAAGGCGAAAGGCGAAAGGCGAAACGCGAAAGGCGAAAGGCGAAAGGCGAAAGGCGAAATGCGAAAGGCGAAAGGCGAAAAGCGAAAGGCGAAAGGCGAAAGGCGAAAGGCGAAAGGCGAAAGGCGGAAGGTGAAAGGCGAAAGGCGAAAGGCGAAAGGCGAAAGGCGAAAGGCGAAAGGCGAAAGGCGAAAGGCGAAATGCGAAAGGCGAAAACCGGAAGGTGAAAGGCGAAAGGCGAAAGGCGAAAGGCGAAAGGCGAAAGGCGAAAGTCGGAAGGAGAAAGGCGAAAAGCGAAAGGCGCAAGGCGAACGGCAAAAGGCGAAAGGCGAAAGGCGAAAGGTGAAAGGCGAAAGGCGAAAGGCGAAAGGCGAAAGGCGAAAGGCGAATTGCGAAAGGCGAAAGGCGGAAGGAGAAAGGCGAAAAGCGAAAGGCGCAAGGCGAAAAGCGAAAGGCGAAAGGCTAAAGGCGAAAGGCGAAAGGCGAAAGGCGAAAGGCGAAAGGCGAAAGGCGAAAGGCGAAAGGCGAAAGGCGAAAGGCGAAAGGCTAAAGGCGAAAGGCGAAAGGCGAAAGGCGAAAGGCGAAAGGCGAAAGGCGAAAGGCGAAAGGCGAAAGGCGAAAGGCGAAAGGCGAAAGGCGAAAGGCGAAAGGCGAAAGGCGAAAGGCGAAAGGCGAAAGGCGAAGGGCGGCAGGCGGAAGGTGAAAGGCGAAATGCGAAAGGCAAAAGGCGAAAGGCGAAAGGCGAAAGGCGAAAGGCGACAGGCTGAACGTGAAAGGCGAAAGGCGAAAGGCGAGAGGCAAAAGTCAAAATGCCTAAGGCAAAAGGAAAACCGATTTTCAAAACATGAAATGAAAATGGAGAAATTTAAAATGCCTAAAGCAAAAGAAAAAACGATATTCAAAAGATAAAATACAAAAGTTTAAATTGAAAATTCGAAATGGAAAATTCGAAATTATAAATTCGTATTTCAAAAGGCTAAAGGCGAAATGCGAAAGGCGAAAGGCGAAAGCGAAAGGTGAAAGGCGAAAGGCGAAGGGCGAAAGGCGAAGGCGAAAGGCGAAAGGCGAAAGGCGAAATGCGAAAGGCGAAAGGCGAAAGGCGAAAGGCGAAAGGCGAAAGGCGAAAGGCGAAAGGCGAAAGGCGAAAGGCGAATGGCGGAAGGTGAAAGGCGAAAGGCGAAAGGCGAAAGGCGAAAGGCGAAAGGCGAAAGGCGAAAGGCGAAAGGCGAAAGGCGTAAGGCGTAAGGCGAAAGGCGAAAGGTGAAAGGCGAAAGGCGGAAGGCGAAAGGCGAAAGGCGAAAGGCGAAAGGCGAAAGGCGAAAGGCGAAAGGCGAAAGGCGAAAGGCGAAAGGCGAAAGGCGAAAGGCGAATGGCGAAAGGCGAAAGGCGAAAGGCGAAAGGCGAATGGCGAAGGGCGAGAGGCGAAAGGCGAAAGGCGAAAGGCGAAAGGCGAAAGGCGAATGGCGAAAGGCGAAAGGCGAAAGGCGAAAGGCGAAAGGCGAAAGGCGAAAGGTGAAAGGCGGAAGGTGAAAGGCGAAAGGCGAAAGGCGAATGGCGAAAGGCGAAAGGCGAAAGGCGAAAGGCGAAAGGCGAAAGGCGAAAGGTGAAAGGCTGAACGTGAAAGGCGAAAGGCGAAAGGCGAGAGGCAAAAGTCAAAATGCCTAAGGCAAAAGGAAAACCGATTTTCACAACATGAAATGAAAATGGAGAAATTTAAAATGCCTAAAGCAAAAGAAAAAACGATGTTCAAAAGATAAAATAAAAAAGTTTAAATTGAAAATTCGAAATTATAAATTCGTATTTCAAAAGGCTAAAGGCGAAATGCGAAAGGCGAAAGGCGAAAGCGAAAGGCGAAAGGCGAATGGCGAAAGGCGAAAGGCGAAAGGCGAAAGGCGAAAGGCGAAAGGCGAAAGGCGAAAGGCGAAAGGCGAAATGCGAAAGGCGAAAGGCGAAAGGCGAAAGGCGAAAGGCGAAAGGCGAAAGGCGAAAGGCGGAAGGTGAAAGGCGAAAGGCGAAAGGCGAAAGGCGAAAGGCGAAAGGCGAAAGGCGAAAGGCGAAAGGCGAAAGGCGAAAGGCGAAAGGCGAAAGGCGAAAGGCGAAAGGCGAAAGGCGAAAGGCGAAAGGCGAAAGGTGAAAGGCGGAAGGTGAAAGGCGAAAGGCGAAAGGCGAAAGGCGAAAGACGAAAGGCGAAAGGCGAAAGCGAAAGGAGAAAGACGAAAGGCGAAAGGCGAAAGGCGAAAGGCGAAAGGCGAAAGGCGAAAGGCGAAAGGCGAAAGGCGAAAGGCGAAAGGCGAAAGGCGAAAGGCGAAAGGCGAAAGGCGAAAGGCGAAAGGCGAATGGCGGAAGGTGAAAGGCGAAAGGCGAAAGGCGAAAGGCGAAAGGCGAAAGGCGAAAGGCGAAAGGCGAAAGGCGAAAGGTGAAAGGCGAAAGGCGAAAGGCGAAAGGCGAAAGGCGAAAGGCGGAAGGCGAATGGCGGAAGATGAAAGGCGAAAGGCGAAAGGCGAAAGCAAAAGGCGAAAGGCGAAAGGCGAAAGGCGGAAGACGAAAGGCGAAAGGCGAAAGGCGAAAGGCGAAAGGCGAAAGGCGAAAGGCGAAAGGCGAAAGGTGAAAGGCGGAAGGCGAAAGGCGAAAGGCGAAAGGCGAAAGGTGAAAGGCGGAAGGCGAAAGGCGAAAGGTGAAAGGCGAAAGGCGAAAGCGAAAGGAGAAAGACGAAAGGCGAAAGGCGAAAGGCGAAAGGCGAAAGGCGAAAGGCGAAAGGCGAAAGGCGAAAGGCGAAAGGCGAAAGGCGAAAGGCGAATGGCGGAAGGTGAAAGGTGAAAGGCGAAAGGCGAAAGGCGAAAGGCGAAAGGCGAAAGGCGAAAGGCGAAAGGCGAAAGGTGAAAGGCGAAAGGCGAAAGGCGAAAGGCGAAAGGCGAAAGGTGAAAGGCGGAAGGCGAAAGGCGAAAGGTGAAAGGCGAAAGGCGAAAGCGAAAGGAGAAAGACGAAAGGCGAAAGGCGAAAGGCGAAAGGCGAAAGGCGAAAGGCGAAAGGCGAAAGGCGAAAGGCGAATGGCGGAAGGTGAAAGGTGAAAGGCGAAAGGCGAAAGGCGAAAGGCGAAAGGCGAAAGGCGAAAGGCGAAAGGCGAAAGGCGAAAGGCGTAAGGCGTAAGGCGAAAGGCGAAAGGCGAAAGGCGGAAGGCGAAAGGCGAAAGGCGAAAGGCGAAAGGCGAAAGGCGAAAGGCGAAAGGCGAAAGGCGAAAGGCGAAAGGCGAAAGGCGAAAGGCGAAAGGCGAAAGGCGAATGGCGAAAGGCGAAAGGCGAAAGGCGAAAGGCGAATGGCGAAGGGCGAGAGGCAAAAGTCAAAATGCCTAAGGCAAAAGGAAAACCGATTTTCACAACATGAAATGAAAATGGAGAAATTTAAAATGCCTAAAGCAAAAGAAAAAACGATGTTCAAAAGATAAAATAAAAAAGTTTAAATTGAAAATTCGAAATTATAAATTCGTATTTCAAAAGGCTAAAGGCGAAATGCGAAAGGCGAAAGCGAAAGGCGAAAGGCGAATGGCGAAAGGCGAAAGGCGAAAGGCGAAAGGCGAAAGGCGAAATGCGAAAGGCGAAAGGCGAAAGGCGAAAGGCGAAAGGCGAAAGGCGAAAGGCGGAAGGTGAAAGGCGAAAGGCGAAAGGCGAAAGGCGAAAGGCGAAAGGCGAAAGGTGAAAGGCGAAAGGCGAAAGGCGAAAGGCGAAAGGCGAAAGGCGAAAGGCGAAAGGCGAAAGGTGAAAGGCGGAAGGTGAAAGGCGAAAGGCGAAAGGCGAAAGGCGAAAGACGAAAGGCGAAAGGCGAAAGCGAAAGGAGAAAGACGAAAGGCGAAAGGCGAAAGGCGAAAGGCGAAAGGCGAAAGGCGAAAGGCGAAAGGCGAAAGGCGAAAGGCGAAAGGCGAATGGCGGAAGGTGAAAGGTGAAAGGCGAAAGGCGAAAGGCGAAAGGCGAAAGGCGAAAGGCGAAAGGCGAATGGCGGAAGGTGAAAGGTGAAAGGCGAAAGGCGAAAGGCGAAAGGCGAAAGGCGAAAGGCGAAAGACGAAAGGCGAAAGGCGAAAGGCGAAAGGCGAATGGCGGAAGGTGAAAGGTGAAAGGCGAAAGGCGAAAGGCGAAAGGCGAAAGGCGGAAGGTGAAAGGTGAAAGGCGAAAGGCGAAAGGCGAAAGGCGAAAGGCGAAAGGCGAAAGGCGAATGGCGGAAGGTGAAAGGTGAAAGGCGAAAGGGGAAAGGCGAAAGGCGAAAGGCGAAAGGCGAAAGGCGAAAGGCGAAAGGCGTAAGGCGTAAGGCGAAAGGCGAAAGGCGAAAGGCGAAAGGCGGAAGGCGAAAGGCGAAAGGCGAAAGGCGAAAGGCGGAAGGCGAAAGGCGAAAGGCGAAAGGCGAAAGGCGAAAGGCGAAAGGCGAAAGGCGAAAGGCGAAAGGCGAAAGGCGAAAGGCGAAAGGCGAAAGGCGAAAGGCGAAAGGCGAAAGGCGAAAGGCGAAAGGCGAAAGGCAAATGGCGAAAGGCGAAAGGCGAAAGGCGAAAGGCGAATGGCGAAGGGCGAGAGGCAAAAGTCAAAATGCCTAAGGCAAAAGGAAAACCGATTTTCACAACATGAAATGAAAATGGAGAAATTTAAAATGCCTAAAGCAAAAGAAAAAACGATGTTCAAAAGATAAAATAAAAAAGTTTAAATTGAAAATTCGAAATTATAAATTCGTATTTCAAAAGGCTAAAGGCGAAATGCGAAAGGGGAAAGCGAAAGGCGAAAGGCGAATGGCGAAAGGCGAAAGGCGAAAGGCGAAAGGCGAAAGGCGAAATGCGAAAGGCGAAAGGCGAAAGGCGAAAGGCGAAAGGCGAAAGGCGAAAGGCGGAAGGTGAAAGGCGAAAGGCGAAAGGCGAAAGGCGAAAGGCGAAAGGCGAAAGGTGAAAGGCGAAAGGTGAAAGGCGAAAGGCGAAAGGCGAAAGGCGAAAGGCGAAAGGTGAAAGGCGGAAGGTGAAAGGCGAAAGGCGAAAGGCGAAAGACGAAAGGCGAAAGGCGAAAGCGAAAGGAGAAAGACGAAAGGCGAAAGGCGAAAGGCGAAAGGCGAAAGCCGAAAGGCGAAAGGCGAAAGGCGAAAGGCGAAAGGCGAAAGGCGAAAGGCGAAAGGCGAATGGCGGAAGGTGAAAGGCGAAAGGCGAAAGGCGAAAGGCGAAAGGTGAAAGGCGAAAGGCGAAAGGCGAAAGGCGAAAGGCGAAAGGCGAAAGGCGAAAGGCGAAAGGCGAAAGGCGGAAGGCGAATGGCGGAAGATGAAAGGCGAAAGGCGAAAGGCGAAAGGCGAAAGCGAAAGGAGAAAGACGAAAGGCGAAAGTCGAAAGGCGAAAGGCGAAAGGTGAAAGGCGAAAGGCGAAAGGCGAAAGGCGAAAGGCGAATGGCGGAAGGTGAAAGGTGAAAGGCGAAAGGCGAAAGGCGAAAGGCGAAAGGCGAAAGGCGAAAGGCGAAAGGCGAAAGGTGAAAGGCGAAAGGCGAAAGGCGAAAGGCGAAAGGCGAAAGGCGAAAGGCGTAAGGCGACAGGCGAAAGGCGAAGGGCGAGAGGCAAAATTCAAAATGCCTAAGTCAAAAGGAAAAACGATTTTCAAAACATGAAATAAAAATGGAGAAATTTAGAATGCCTAAAGCAAAAGAAAAAACGATATTAAAAAGATAAAATACAAAAGTTGAAATTGAAAATTCGAAATGGAAAATTCGAAATTATAAATTCGTATTTCAAAAGGCTAAAGGCGAAATGCGAAAGGCGAAAGGCGAAAGGCGAAAGCGAAAGGCGAAAGGCGAAAGGCGAAAGGCGAAAGGCGACAGGCGGAAAGTGAAAGGCGAAAGGCGAAAGGCGAAAGACGAAAGGCGAAAGCGAAAGGCGAAAGACGAAAGGCGAAAGGCGAAAGGCGAAAGGCGAAAGGCGAAAGGCGAAAGGCGAATGGCGGAAGGTGAAAGGCGAAAGGCGAAAGGCGAAAGGCGAAAGGCGAAAGGCGAAAGGCGAAAGGCGGAAAGTGAAAGCCGAAAGGCGAAAGGCGACAGGCGGAAGGTGAAAGGCGAAAGGCGAACGGCGAAAGGGGAAAGGCGAAAGGCGAAAGGCGAAAGGCGAAAGGCGACAGGCGGAAGGTGAAAGGCGAAAGGCGAAAGGCGAAAGGCGAAAGGCGAAAGGCGAAAGGCGAAAGGCGAAAGGCGAAAGGCGAAAGGCGAAAGGCGAAAGGCGGAAAGTGAAAGGCGAAAGGCGAAAGGTGAAAAGCGGAAGGCGATAGGCGAAAGGCGAAAGGCGAAAGGCGAAAGGCGAAAGGCGAAAGGCGAAAGGCGAAAGGCGAAAGGCGAAAGGCGGAAAGTGAAAGCCGAAAGGCGAAAGGCGAAAGGCGAAAGGCGACAGGCGGAAGGTGAAAGGCGAAAGGCGAAAGGCGAAAGGCGAAAGGGGAAAGGCGAAAGGCGAAAGGCGAAAGGCGAAAGGCGACAGGCGGAAGGTGAAAGGCGAAAGGCGAAAGGCGAAAGGCGAAAGGCGAAAGGCGAAATGCGAAAGGCGAAAGGCGAAAGACGAAAGGCGAAACGCGAAAGGCGAAACGCGAAAGGCGAAACGCGAAAGGCGAAAGGCGAAAGGCGGAAGGCGAAAGGCGAAAGGCGAATGGCGGAAGGTGAAAGGCGAAAGGCGAAAGGCGAAAGGCGAAAGGCGAAAGGCGAAAGGCGAAAGGCGGAAAGTGAAAGGCGAAAGGCGAAAGGCGAAAGGCGAAAAGCGGAAGGCGATAGGCGAAAGGCGAAAGGCGAAAGGCGAAGGGCGAGAGGCAAAAGTCAAAATGCCTAAGGCAAAAGGAAAACCGATTTTCAAAACATGAAATGAAAATGGACAAATTTAAAATGCCTAAAGCAAAAGAAAAAACGATATTCAAAAGATAAAATACAAAAGTTTAAATTGAAAATTCGAAATGGAAAATTCGAAATTATAAATTCGTATTTCAAAAGGCTAAAGGCGAAATGCGAAAGGCGAAAGGCGAAAGCGAAAGGCGAAAGGCGAAAGGCGAAGGGCGAAAGGCGAAAGGCGAAAGGCGAAAGGCGAAAGGCGAAATGCGAAAGGCGAAAGGCGAAAGGCGAAAGGCGAAAGGCGAATGGCGGAAGGTGAATGGCGAAAGGCGAAAGGCGAAAGGCGAAAGGCGAAAGGCGAAAGGCGAAAGGCGAAAGGCGAAAGGCGAAAGGCGAAAGGCGAAAGGCGAAAGGCGAAAGTCGAAAGGCGGAAGGCGAAAGGCGAAAGGCGAAAGGCGAAAGGCGAAAGGCGAAAGGCGAAAGGCGAAAGGCGAAAAGCGAAAGGCGAAAGGCGAAAGGCGAAAGGCGAAAGGCGAATGGCGAAAGGCGAAAGGCGAAAGGCGAAAGGCGAATGGCGAAGGGCGAGAGGCAAAAGTCAAAATGCCTAAGGCAAAAGGAAAACCGATTTTCAAAACATGAAATGAAAATGGAGAAATTTAAAATGCCTAAAGCAAAAGAAAAAACGATATTCAAAAGATAAAATACAAAAGTTTAAATTGAAAATTCGAAATGGAAAATTCGAAATTATAAATTCGTATTTCAAAAGGCTAAAGGCGAAATGCGAAAGGCGAAAGGCGAAAGCGAAAGGCGAAAGGCGAAAGGCGTAGGGCGAAAGGCGAAAGGCGAAAGGCGAAAGGCGAAAGGCGAAAGGCGAAAGGCGAAATGCGAAAGGCGAAAGGCGAAAGCGAAAGGCGAAAGGCGAAAGGCGTAGGGCGAAAGGCGAAAGGCGAAAGGCGAAAGGCGAAAGGCGAAAGGCGAAAGGCGAAATGCGAAAGGCGAAAGGCGAAAGGCGAAAGGCGAAAGGCGAAAGGCGGAAGGTGAAAGGCGAAAGGCGAAAGGCGAAAGGCGAAAGGCGAAAGGGGAAAGGCGAAAGGCGAAAGGTGAAAGGCGAAAGGCGAAAGGCGAAAGGCGAAAGGCGAAAGGCGGAAAGTGAAAGGCGAAAGTCGAAAGGCGGAAGGCGAATGGCGGAAGATGAAAGGCGAAAGGCGAAAGCGAAAGGCGAAAGGCGAAAGGCGAAAGGCGAAAGGCGGAAGGCGAAAGGCGAAAGGCGAAAGGCGAAAGGCGAAAGGCGAAAGGCGAAAGGCGAAAGGTGAAAGGAGGAAGGCGAAAGGCGAAAGGCGAAAGGTGAAAGGCGAAAGGCGAAAGGCGAAAGGCGAAAGACGAAAGGCGAAAGGCGAAAGCGAAAGGAGAAAGACGAAAGGCGAAAGGCGAAAGGCGAAAGGCGAAAGGCGAAAGGCGAAAGGCGAAAGGCGAAAGGTGAAAGGCGAAAGGCGAAAGGCGAAAGGCGAAAGGCGAAAGGCGAAAGGCGTAAGGCGAAAGGCGAAAGGCGAAAGGCGAAAGGCGAAGGGCGAGAGGCAAAATTCAAAATGCCTAAGTCAAAAGGAAAAACGATTTTCAAAACATGAAATAAAAATGGAGAAATTTAGAATGCCTAAAGCAAAAGAAAAATCGTAATTCAAAAGATAAAATACAAAAGTTGAAATTGAAAATTCGAAATTATTAATTCGTATTTCAAAAGGCTAAAGGCGAAATGCGAAAGACGAAAGCGAAAGGCGGAAGCGAAAGGCGAAAGGCGAAAGGCGAAAGGCGAAAGGCGAAAGGCGACAGGCGGAAAGTGAAAGGCGAAAGGCGAATGGCGAAAGGCGAAAGGCGATAGGCGAAAGGCGAAAGGCGAAAGGCGAAAGGCGAAAGGCGAAAGGCGAAAGGCGAAACGCGAAAGGCGAAAGGCGAAAGACGAAAAGCGAAAGGCGAAACGCGAAAGGCGGAAGGTGAAAGGCGAAAGGCGAAAGGCGAAAGGCGAAAGGCGAAAGGCGAAAGGCGGAAGGTGAAAGGCGAAAGGCGAAAGGCGAATTGCGGAAGGTGAAAGGCGAAATGCGAAAGTCGAAAGGCGAAAGGCGAAAGGCGAAAAGCGAAGGGCGAAAGGCGAAAGTCGAAAGGCGAAAGGCGGAAGGCGAAAGGCGAAAGGCGAAAGGCGAAAGGCGAAAGGCGTAAGGCGAAAGGCGAAAGGCGAAAGGCGAAAGGCGAAAGCCGAAAGGCGAATGGCGAGAGGCAAAACTCAAAATGCCTAAGTCAAAACGAAAAACGATTTTCAAAACATGAAATAAAAATGGAGAAATTTAGAATGCCTAAAGCAAAAGAAAAACGATATTCAAAAGATAAAATACTAAAGTTGAAATTGAAAATTCGAAATGGAAAATTCGAAATTATAAATTCGTATTTCAAAAGGCTAAAGGCGAAATGCGAAAGGCGAAAGGCGAAAGGCGAAAGCGAAAGGCGAAAGGCGAAAGGCGAAAGGCGAAAGGCGAAAGGCGAAAGGCGAAAGGCGACAGGCGGAAAGTGAAAGGCGAAAGGCGAAAGGCGAAAGGCGAAAGGCGAAAGGCGAAAGGCGAAAGGCGAAAGGTGAAAGGCGCAAGGCGAAAGGCGAAAGGCGAAAGGCGAAAGGCGAAAGGCGAAAGGTGAAAGGCGGAAGGCGAAAGGCGAAAGGTGAAAGGCGAAAGGCGAAAGGCGAAAGGCGAAAGACGAAAGGCGAAAGGCGAAAGCGAAAGGAGAAAGACGAAATGCGAAAGGCGAAAGGCGAAAGGCGAAAGGCGAAAGGCGAAAGGCGAAAGGCGAAAGGCGAAAGGCGAATGGCGGAAGGTGAAAGGCGAAAGGCGAAAGGCGAAAGGCGAAAGGCGAATGGCGAAAGGCAAAAGGCGAAAGGCGAATGGCGAAAGGCGAAAGGCGAAATGCGAAAGGCGAAAGGCGAAAGGCGAAAGGCGAAAGGCGAAAGGCGAAAGGCGAAAGGCGAAAAGCGAAAGGCGAAAGGCGAAAGGCGAAAGGCGAACGGCGAAAGGCGAAAGGCGAAAGGCGTAAGGCGAAAGGCGAAAGGCGAAAGGCGAAGGGCGAAAGGCGAAAGGCGAAAGGCGAAACTCGAAAGGCGAAAGGCGAAAGGCGAAAAGCGAAAGGCGAAAGGTGAAAGGCGAAAGGCGAAAGGCGGAAGGTGAAAGGCGAAAGGCGAAAGGCGAATTGCGGAAGGTGAAAGGCGAAATGCGAAAGTCGAAAGGCGAAAGGCGAAAGGCGAAAAGCGAAGGGCGAAAGGCGAAAGGCGAAAGGCGGAAGGCGAAAGGC
Organism: Dioctria rufipes; assembly: GCA_963924295.1. NCBI lineage: Eukaryota > Metazoa > Arthropoda > Insecta > Diptera > Asilidae > Dioctria > Dioctria rufipes. The sequence goes on from CAWUPM010000846.1 coordinate 132,682, forward strand.
GAAAGGCGAAAGGCGAAAGGCGAAAGACGAAAGGCGAAAGGCGTAAGGCGAAAGGCGAAAGGCGAAAGGCGAAAGCCGAAAGGCGAATGGCGAGAGGCAAAACTCAAAATGCCTAAGTCAAAACGAAAAACGATTTTCAAAACATGAAATAAAAATGGAGAAATTTAGAATGCCTAAAGCAAAAGAAAAACGATATTCAAAAGATAAAATACAAAAGTTGAAATTGAAAATTCGAAATGGAAAATTCGAAATTATAAATTCGTATTTCAAAAGGCTAAAGGCGAAATGCGAAAGGCGAAAGGCGAAAGGCGAAAGCGAAAGGCGAAAGGCGAAAGGCGAAAGGCGAAAGGCGAAAGGCGAAAGGCGAAAGGCGAAAGGCGAAAGGCGACAGGCGGAAAGTGAAAGGCGAAAGGCGAAAGGCGAAAGGCGAAAGGCGAAAGGCGAAAGGCGAAAGGTGAAAGGCGCAAGGCGAAAGGCGAAAGGCGAAAGGCGAAAGGCGAAAGGCGAAAGGTGAAAGGCGGAAGGCGAAAGGCGAAAGGTGAAAGGCGAAAGGCGAAAGGCGAAAGACGAAAGGCGAAAGGCGAAAGCGAAAGGAGAAAGACGAAATGCGAAAGGCGAAAGGCGAAAGGCGAAAGGCGAAAGGCGAAAGGCGAAAGGCGAAAGGCGAATGGCGGAAGGTGAAAGGCGAGAGGCGAAAGGCGAAAGGCGAAAGGCGAATGGCGAAAGGCGAAAGGCGAAAGGCGAATGGCGAAAGGCGAAAGGCGAAATGCGAAAGGCGAAAGGCGAAAGGCGAAAGGCGAAAGGCGAAAGGCGAAAGGCGAAAGGCGAAAAGCGAAAGGCGAAAGGCGAAAGGCGAAAGGCGAAAGGCGAACGGCGAAAGGCGAAAGGCGAAAGGCGTAAGGCGAAAGGCGAAAGGCGAAAGGCGAAGGGCGAAAGGCGAAAGGCGAAAGGCGAAACTCGAAAGGCGAAAGGCGAAAGGCGAAAAGCGAAAGGCGAAAGGTGAAAGGCGAAAGGCGAAAGGCGAAAGGCGAAAGGCGAAAGGCGAAAGGCGAAAGGCGAAAGGCGAAAGGCGAATGGCGGAAGGTGAAAGGCGAAAGGCGAAAGGCGAAAGGCGAAAGGCGAAAGGCGAATGGCGAAAGGCGAAAGGCGAAAGGCGAAAGGCGAAAGGCGAAAGGCGAAAGGCGAAAGGCGAAAGGCGAAAGGCGGAAAGTGAAAGGCGAAAGGCGAAAGGCGAAAGGCCTTTCGCCTTTCGCCATTCGCCTTTCGCCTTTCGCCTTTCACTTTCCGCCTTTCGCCTTTCGCCTTTCGCCTTTCGCCTTTCGCCTTTCGCCTTTCGCCTTTCGCCTTTCGCCTTTCGCCTTTCGCCTTTCGCCTTTCGCCTTTCGCCCTTCGCCTTTCACCTTCCGCCATTCGCCTTTCGCCTTTCGCCTTTCGCCTTTCGCCTTTCGCCTTTCGCCTTTCGCCTTTCGCCTTTCGCCTTTCGCCTTTCGCCTTTCGCCTTTCCCCTTTCGCCTTTCGCCTTTCGCCTTTCGCCTTCGCCTTTCGCCCTCCGCCTTTCGCCTTTCGCCTTTCGCCTTTCGCCTTTCGCCTTTCGCCATTCGCCTTTCGCCTTTCGCCTTTCGCCTTTCGCCTTTCACCTTCCGCCTTTCGCCTTTCGCCTTTCGCCTTTCGCCTTTCGCCTTGCGCCTTTCGCCTTTCGCCTTTCGCCTTTCGCCTTTCGCCTTTCGCCTTTCGTCTTTCGCCTGTCGCCTTTCGCCTTTCGCCTTTCGCCTTTCGCCTTTCACCTTTCGCCTTTCGCCTTTCACCTTTCGCCTTTCGCCTTTCGCCTTTCGCCTTTCGCCTTTCGCCTTTCGCCTTTCGCCTTTCGCCTTTCGCCTTTCGCCTTTCGTCTTTCGCCTTTCGCCTTTCGCCTTTCGCCTTTCGCTTTTCGCCTTTCGCCTTTCGCCTTTCGCCTTTCGCCTTTCGCCTTTCGCCTTTCACCTTCCGCCAGTCGCCTTTCGCCTTTCTCCTTTCGCCTTGCGCCTTTCGCATTTCGCCTTTCGCCTTTCGCCTTTCGCCTTTCGCCTTTCGCCTTTCGCCTTTCGCCTTTCGCCTTTCGCCTTTCGCCTTTCACCTTCCGCCATTCGCCTTTCGCCTTTCGCCTTTCGCCTTTCGCCTTTCGCCTTTCGCCTTTCGCCTTTCGCCTTTCGCCTTTCGCCTTTCGCCTTTCCCCTTTCGCCTTTCGCCTTTCGCCTTTCGCCTTCGCCTTTCGCCCTCCGCCTTTCGCCTTTCGCCTTTCGCCTTTCGCCTTTCGCCTTTCGCCATTCGCCTTTCGCCTTTCGCCTTTCGCCTTTCGCCTTTCGCCTTTCACCTTCCGCCTTTCGCCTTTCGCCTTTCGCCTTTCGCCTTTCGCCTTTCGCCTTGCGCCTTTCGCCTTTCGCCTTTCGCCTTTCGCCTTTCGCCTTTCGCCTTTCGCCTTTCGCCTTTCGCCTTTCGCCTTTCGCCTTTCACCTTCCGCCTTTCGCCTTTCGCCTTTCGCCTTTCGCCTTTCGCCTTTCGCCTTTCGCCTTTCCCCTTTCGCCTTTCGCCTTTCGCCTTTCGCCTTTCGTCTTTCCCCTTTCGCCTTTCGCCTTTCGCCTTTCGCCTTTCACCTTTCGCCTTTCGCCTTTCGCCTTTCGCATTTCGCCTTTCGCCTTTCTCCTTTCGCCTTTCGCCTTTCGCCTTTCGCCTTTCGCCTTTCGCCTTTCGCCTTTCGCCTTTCGCCTTTCGCCTTTCGCCTTTCGCCTTTCGCCTTTCGCCTTTCACCTTTCGCCTTTCACCTTTCGCCTTTCGCCTTTCACCTTTTGCCTTTCGCCTTTCGCCTTTCGATTTTCGCCCTTCGCCTTTCGTCTTTCGCCTTTCGCCTTTCGCCATTCGCCTTTCGCATTTCGACTTTCGCACTTCGCCTTTCGTCTTTCGCGTTTCGCATTTCGCCTTTAGCCTTTTGAAATACGAATCTATAATTTCGAATTTTCCATTTCGCATTTTCAATTTCAACTTTTGTATTTTATATTTTGAATATCGTTTTTTCTTTTGCTTTAGGAATTTCAAATTTCTCCATTTTTATTTCATGTTTTGAAAATCGCTTTTCCTTTTGCCTTAGGCATTTTGAATTTGCCTCTCGCCCCTCGCCTTTCGCCTTTCGCCTTCCGCCTTTCGCCTTTCGCCTTTCGCCTTTCGCCTTTCGCCTTTCGCCTTTCGCCTTTCGCCTTTCGCCTTTCGCCTTTCGCCTTTCGCCTTTCGCCTTTCGCCTTTCGACTTTCGCCTTTCGCCTTTCGCCTTTCGCCTTTCGCCTTTCGCCTTTCGCCTTTCGCCATTCGCCTTTCACTTTTCGCCTTTCACCTTTCGCCTTACGCCTTTCGCCTTTTGCCTTTCGCCTTTCGCCTTTCGACTTTCGCCCTTCGCCTTTCGTCTTTCGCCTTTCGCCTTTCGCCATTCGCCTTTCGCATTTCGACTTTTGCACTTCGCCTTTCGTCTTTCGCCTTTCGCATTTCGCCTTTAGCCTTTTGAAATACGAATCTATAATTTCGAATTTTCCATTTCGCATTTTCAATTTCAACTTTTGTATTTTATATTTTGAATATCGTTTTTTCTTTTGCTTTAGGCATTTCAAATTTCTCCATTTTTATTTCATGTTTTGAAAATCGTTTTTCCTTTTGCCTTAGGCATTTTGAATTTGCCTCTCGCCCCTCGCCTTTCGCCTTTCGCCTTCCGCCTTTCGCCTTTCGCCTTTCGCCTTTCGCCTTTCGCCTTTCGCCTTTCGCCTTTCGCCTTTCGCCTTTCGCCTTTCGCCTTTCGCCTTTCGCCTTTCGCCTTTCGCCTTTCGCCTTTCGCCTTTCGCCTTTCGCCTTTCGCCTTTCGCCTTTCGCCTTTCGCCTTTCGCCTTTCGCATTTCGCCTTTCGCCTTTCTCCTTTCGCCTTTCGACATTCGCCTTCGCCTTTCGCCTTTCGCCTTTCACCTTTCGCCTTTCACCTTTCGCCTTTCGCCTTTCGCCTTTTGCCTTTCGCCTTTCGCCTTTCGACTTTCGCCCTTCGCTTTTCGTCTTTCGCCTTTCGCCTTTCGCCATTCGCCTTTCGCATTTCGACTTTCGCACTTCGCCTTTCGTCTTTCGCCTTTCGCATTTCGCCTTTAGCCTTTTGAAATACGAATCTATAATTTCGAATTTTCCATTTCGCATTTTCAATTTCAACTTTTGTATTTTATATTTTGAATATCGTTTTTTCTTTTGCTTTAGGCATTTCAAATTTCTCCATTTTTATTTCATGTTTTGAAAATTGTTTTTCCTTTTGCCTTAGGCATTTTGACTTTTGCCTCTCGCCCCTCGCCTTTCGCCTTTCGCCTTTCGCCTTTCGCCTTTCGCCTTTCGCCTTTCGCCTTTCGCCTTTCGCCTTTCGCCATTCACCTTCCGCCTTTCGCCTTTCGCCTTTCCCCTTTCGCCTTTCGCCTTTCGCCTTTCGCCTTTCGCCTTTCGCCTTTCGCCTTTCGCCTTTCGCCTTTCGACTTTCGCCTTTCGCCTTTCGCCTTTCGCCTTTCGCCTTTCGCCTTTCGCCTTTCGCCTTTCGCCTTTCGCCTTTCACCTTTCACCTTTCACCTTTCGCCTTTCGCCTTTCGCCTTTTGCCTTTCGCCTTTCGCCTTTCGACTTTCGCCCTTCGCCTTTCGTCTTTCGCCTTTCGCCTTTCGCCATTCGCCTTTCGCATTTCGACTTTCGCACTTCGCCTTTCGCCTTTCGCCTTTCGCATTTCGCCTTTAGCCTTTTGAAATACGAATCTATAATTTCGAATTTTCCATTTCGCATTTTCAATTTCAACTTTTGTATTTTATATTTTGAATATCGTTTTTTCTTTTGCTTTAGGCATTTCAAATTTCTCCATTTTTATTTCATGTTTTGAAAATCGTTTTTCCTTTTGCCTTAGGCATTTTTAATTTGCCTCTCGCCCCTCCCCTTTCGCCTTTCGCCTTCCGCCTTTCGCCTTTCGCCTTTCGCCTTTCGCCTTTCGCCTTTCGCCTTTCGCATTTCGCCTTTCGCCTTTCTCCTTTCGCCTTTCGACATTCGCCTTCGCCTTTCGCCTTTCGCCTTTCGCCTTTCGCCTTTCGCCTTTCGCCTTTCGCCTTTCGCCTTTCGCCTTTCGCCTTTCGCCTTTCACCTTCCGCCATTCGCCTTCCGCCTTTCGCCTTTCGCCTTTCACCTTCCGCCTTTCGCCTTTCGCCTTTCGCCTTTCGCCTTTCGCCTTTCGCCTTTCGCCTTTCGCCTTTCGCCTTTCGCGTTTCGCGTTTCGCCTTTCGCCTTTCGCCTTTCGCCTTTCGCCTTTCGCCTTTCGCCTTTCCCCTTTCGCCTTTCGCTTTCGCCTTTCGCCTTTCGCCTTTCGCCCTTCGCCTTTCGCCTTTCGCCTTTCGCCTTTCGCCTTTCGCCTTTCGCCTTTCGCCTTTCGCCTTTCGCCTTTCACCTTTCACCTTTCGCCTTTCGCCTTTCACCTTTCGCCTTTCGCCTTTCGCCTTTCGCCTTTTGCATCTCGCCTTTCGCCCTTCGCCTTTCGTCTTTCGCCTTTCGCAATTCGCCTTTAGCATTTTGAAATACAAATTTATAATTGTGAATTTTCCATTTCGCATTTGCAATTTCAACTTTTGTATTTTATCTTTTGAATATCGTTTTTCATTTGCTTTAGGCATTTTAAATTTCTCCATTTTCATTTCATGTTTTGAAAATCGTTTTCCTTTTGCCTTCCGCTTTTCGCCTTTCGCCTTTCGCCTTTCGCCTTCCGCTTTTCGCCTTTCGCCTTTCGCTTTTCGCCTTTCGACTTTCGCCTTTCGCCTTTCGCCTATCGCCTTTCGCCTTTCGCCTTTCGCCTTTCGCCTTTCTCCTTTCGCCTTTCGCCTTTCGCCTTTCGCCTTTCGCCTTTCGCCTTTCACCTTTCACCTTTCGCCTTTCGCCTTTCACCTTTCGCCTTTCGCCTTCCGCCTTTCGCCTTTCGCCTTTCGCCTTTCGCCTTTCGCCTTTCGCCTTTCGCCTTTCGCCTTTCGCCTTTCGCGTTTCGCGTTTCGCCTTTCGCCTTTCGCCTTTCGCCTTTCGCCTTTCGCCTTTCCCCTTTCGCCTTTCGCTTTCGCCTTTCGCCTTTCGCCTTTCGCCCTTCGCCTTTCGCCTTTCGCCTTTCGCCTTTCGCCTTTCGCCTTTCGCCTTTCGCCTTTCGCCTTTCGCCTTTCACCTTTCACCTTTCGCCTTTCGCCTTTCACCTTTCGCCTTTCGCCTTTCGCCTTTCGCCTTTTGCATCTCGCCTTTCGCCCTTCGCCTTTCGTCTTTCGCCTTTCGCAATTCGCCTTTAGCATTTTGAAATACAAATTTATAATTGTGAATTTTCCATTTCGCATTTGCAATTTCAACTTTTGTATTTTATCTTTTGAATATCGTTTTTCATTTGCTTTAGGCATTTTAAATTTCTCCATTTTCATTTCATGTTTTGAAAATCGTTTTCCTTTTGCCTTCCGCTTTTCGCCTTTCGCCTTTCGCCTTTCGCCTTCCGCTTTTCGCCTTTCGCCTTTCGCTTTTCGCCTTTCGACTTTCGCCTTTCGCCTTTCGCCTATCGCCTTTCGCCTTTCGCCTTTCGCCTTTCGCCTTTCTCCTTTCGCCTTTCGCCTTTCGCCTTTCGCCTTTCGCCTTTCGCCTTTCACCTTTCACCTTTCGCCTTTCGCCTTTCACCTTTCGCCTTTCGCCTTTCGCCTTTCGCCTTTTGCCTTTCGCCTTTCGCCTTTCGCCTTTCGACTTTCGCCCTTCGCCTTTCGACTTTCGCCTTTCGCATTTCGCCTTTAGCATTTTGAAATACAAATTTCTAATTTCTAATTTTCCATTTCGCATTTTCAATTTCAACTTTAGTATTTTATCTTTTGAATATCGTTTTTCCTTTTGCTTTAGGCATTTTAAATTTCTCCATTTTTATTTCATGTTTGAAAATCGTTTTTCATTTTGCCTTAGGCATTTTGACTTTTGCCTCTCGCCCTTCGCCTTTCGCCTTCCGCCTTTCGAATTTCGCCTTTCGCCTTCCGCCTTCCGCCTTCCGCCTTTCGCCTTTTACCTTTCGCCTTTCGCCTATCACCTTTCGCCTTTCGCCTTTCGCCTTTTGCCTTTCGCCTTTCGACTTTCGCCCTTCGCCTTTCGTCTTTCGCCTTTCGCATTTCGCCTTTCACCACCCGCCTTTCGCCTTTCGCCTTTCGACTTTCGCCCTTCGCCTTTCGTCTTTCGCCTTTCGCCTTTAGCATTTTGAAATACAAATTTATAATTTCGAATTTTCCATTTCGCATTTTCAATTTCAACTTTTGTATTTTATCTTTTGAATATCGTTTTTTCTTTTGCTTTAGGCATTTCAAATTTCTCCATTTTTATTTCTGTTTTGAAAATCGTTTTTCCTTTTGCCTTAGGCATTTTGACTTTTGCCTCTCGCCCCTCGCCTTTCGCCTTTCGCCTTTCGCTTTCCGCCTTTCGCCTTTCGCCTTTCGCCTTTCGCCTTTCGCCTTTCGCCTTTCGCCTTTCGCCTTTCGCCTTTCGCCTTTCGCCTTTCGCCTTTCGCCTTTCGCCTTTCGCCTTTCGCCTTTCGCCTTTCGCCTTTCGCCTTTCGCCTTTCGCCTTTCGCCTTTCACCTTTCACCTTTCGCCTTTCGCCTTTCACCTTTCGCCTTTCGCCTTTCGCCTTTCGCCTTTCGCCTTTCGCCTTTCACCTTACGCCTTTCGCCTTTCGCCTTTCGCCTTTCGCTTTCGCCTTTCGCCTTTCGCCTTTCGCCTTTCGCCTTTCGCCTTTCGCCATTCGCCTTTCGCATTTCGACTTTCGCACTTCGCCTTTCGTCTTTCGCCTTTCGCATTTCGCCTTTAGCCTTTTGAAATACGAATCTATAATTTCTAATTTTCCATTTCGCATTTTCAATTTCAACTTTTGTATTTTATATTTTGAATATCGTTTTTTCTTTTGCTTTAGGCATTTCAAATTTCTCCATTTTTATTTCATGTTTTGAAAATCGTTTTTCCTTTTGCCTTAGGCATTTTGAATTTGCCTCTCGCCCCTCGCCTTTCGCCTTTCGCCTTTCGCCTTTCGCCTTTCGCCTTTCACCTTCCGCCATTCGCCTTTCGCCTTTCGCCTTTCGCCTTTCACCTTCCGCCTTTCGCCTTTCGCCTTTCGCCTTTCGCCTTTCGCCGTTCGCCTTTCGCCTTTCGCCTTTCCTTTTGCCTTAGGCATTTTGAATTTGCCTCTCGCCCCTCGCCTTTCGCCTTTCGCCTTCCGCCTTTCGCCTTTCGCCTCTCGCCTTTCGCCTTTCGCCTTTCGCCTTTCGCGTTTCGCCTTTCGCCTTTCGCCTTTCGCCTTTCGCCTTTCGCCTTTCGCCTTTCTCATTTCGCCTTTCGCCTTTCTCCTTTCGCCTTTCGCTATTCGCCTTTCGCCTTTCGCCTTTCGCCTTTCGCCTTTCGCCTTTCGCCTTTCGCCTTTCGCCTTTCGCCTTTCACCTTCCGCCATTCGCCTTCCGCCTTTCGCCTTTCGCCTTTCACCTTCCGCCTTTCGCCTTTCGCCTTTCGCCTTTCGCCTTTCGCCGTACGCCTTTCGCCTTTCGCCTTTCGCCTTTCGCCTTTCGCCTTTCGCCTTTCGTCTTTCCCCTTTCCCCTTTCGCCTTTCGCCTTTCGCCTTTCGCCTTTTGCATCTCGCCTTTCGCCTTTCGACTTTCGCCCTTCGCCTTTCGTCTTTCGCCTTTCGCCTTTCGCCGTTCGCCTTTCGCCTTTCGCCTTTCGCCTTTCGCCTTTCGCCTTTCGCCTTTCGCCTTTCGCCTTTCCCCTTTCCCCTTTCGCCTTTCGCCTTTCGCCTTTCGCCTTAGGCATCTCGCCTTTCGCCTTTCGACTTTCGCCCTTCGCCTTTCGTCTTTCGCCTTTCGCAATTCGCCTTTCACCTTTCGCCTCTCGCCTTTCACCTTTCGCCTTTCGCCTTTCGCCTTTCGCCTTTTGCATCTCGCCTTTCGCCTTTCGAATTTCGCCCTTCGCCTTTCGTCTTTCGCCTTTCGCAATTCGCCTTTAGCATTTTGAAATACAAATTTATAATTGTGAATTTTCCATTTCGCATTTTCAATTTCAACTTTTGTATTTTATCTTTTGAATATCGTTTTTTCTTTTGCTTTAGGCATTTTAAATTTCTCCATTTTCATTTCATGTTTTGAAAATCGTTTTTCATTTTGCCTTCCGCTTTTCGCCTTTCGCCTTTCGCCTTTCGCCTTTCGCCTTTCGCCTTTCGCCTTCGCCTTTCGCCCTCCGCCTTTCGCCTTTCGCCTTTCGCCTTTCGCCTTTCGCCTTTCGCCTTTCGCCTTTCGCCTTTCGCCTTTCGCCTTTCACCTTCCGCCATTCGCCTTTCGCCTTTCGCCTTTCGCCTTTCGCCTTTTGGCTTTCCCCTTTCGCCTTTCGCCTTTCGCCTTTCGCCTTTCGCCTTCGCCTTTCGCCTTTCGCCCTCCGCCTTTCGCCTTTCGCCTTTCGCCTTTCGCCTTTCGCCTTTCGCCTTTCGCCTTTCGCCTTTCGCCTTTCGCCTTTCGCCTTTCGCCTTTCGCCTTTCGCCTTTCGCCTTTCGCCTTTCGCCTTTCGCCTTTCGCCTTTCGCCTTTCGCCTTTCGCCTTTCGCATTTCGCCTTTCGCCTTTCTCCTTTCGCCTTTCGCCTTTCGCCTTTCGCCTTTCGCCTTTCGCCTTTCGCCTTTCGCCTTTCGCCTTTCGCCTTTCGCCTTTCGCCTTTCGCCTTTCGCCTTTCGCCTTTCACCTTTCGCCTTTCACCTTTCGCCTTTCGCCTTTCGCCTTTTGCCTTTCGCCTTTCGCCTTTCGACTTTCGCCCTTCGCCTTTCGTCTTTCGCCTTTCGCCTTTCGCCATTCGCCTTTCGCATTTCGACTTTCGCACTTCGCCTTTCGTCTTTCGCCTTTCGCATTTCGCCTTTAGCCTTTTGAAATACGAATCTATAATTTCGAATTTTCCATTTCGCATTTTCAATTTCAACTTTTGTATTTTATATTTTGAATATCGTTTTTTCTTTTGCTTTAGGCATTTCAAATTTCTCCATTTTTATTTCATGTTTTGAAAATCGTTTTTCCTTTTGCCTTAGGCATTTTGAATTTGCCTCTCGCCCCTCGCCTTTCGCCTTTCGCCTTTCGCCTTTCGCCTTTCGCCTTTCGCCTTTCGCCTTTCGCCTTTCGCCTTTCGCCTTTCGCCTTTCGCCTTTCGCCTTTCGCCTTTCGCCTTTCGCCTTTCGCCTTTCGCCTTTCGCCTTTCGCCTTTCGCCTTTCGCCTTTCGCCTTTCGACTTTCGCCTTTCGCCTTTCGCCTTTCGCTTTTCGCCTTTCGCCTTTCGCCTTTCACCTTTCGCCTTTCACCTTTCGCCTTTCGCCTTTCGCCTTTTGCCTTTCGCCTTTCGACTTGCGCCCTTCGCCTTTCGTCTTTCGCCTTTCGCCATTCGCCTTTCGCATTTCGACTTTCGCACTTCGCCTTTCGTCTTTCGCCTTTCGCATTTCGCCTTTAGCCTTTTGAAATACGAATCTATAATTTCGAATTTTCCATTTCGCATTTTCAATTTCAACTTTTGTATTTTATATTTTGAATATCGTTTTTTCTTTTGCTTTAGGCATTTCAAATTTCTCCATTTTTATTTCATGTTTTGAAAATCGTTTTTCCTTTTGCCTTAGGCATTTTGAATTTGCCTCTCGCCCTTCGCCTTTCGCCTTTCGCCTTCCGCCTTTCGCCTTTCGCCTTTCGCCTTTCGCCTTTCGCCTTTCGCCTTTCGCCTTTCGCCTTACGCCTTTCGCCTTTCGCCTTTCGCCTTTCGCCTTTCGCCTTTCGCCTTTCGCCTTTCGCCTTTCGCCTTTCGCCTTTCGCCTTTCGCCTTTCGCTTTTCGCCTTTCGCCTTTCGCCTTTCGCCTTTCGCCTTTCGCCTTTCGCCTTTCGCCTTTCACCTTCCGCCTTTCGCCTTTCGCCTTTCGCCTTTCGCCTTTCGCCTTTCGCCTTTCGCCTTTCGCCTTTCCCCTTTCCCCTTTCGCCTTTCGCCTTTCGCCTTTCGCCTTTCGCCTTTCCCCTTTCGCCTTTCGCCTTTCGCCTTTCGCCTTTCGCCTTTCGCCTTTCGCCTTTCGCCTTTCGCCTTTCGCCTTTCGCCTTTCGCCTTTCGCCTTTCGCCTTTCGCCTTTCGCCTTTCGCATTTCGCCTTTCGCCTTTCTCCTTTCGCCTTTCGCCTTCCGCCTTACGCCTTTCGCCTTTCGCCTTTCGCCTTTCGCCTTTCGCCTTTCGCCTTTCGCCTTTCGCCTTTCGCCTTTCGCCTTTCGCCTTTCACCTTTCGCCTTTCACCATTCGCCTTTCGCCTTTCGCCTTTTGCCTTTCGCCTTTCGCCTTTCGACTTTCGCCCTTCGCCTTTCGTCTTTCGCCTTTCGCTTTTCGCCATTTGCCTTTCGCATTTCGACTTTCGCACTTCGCCTTTCGTCTTTCGCCTTTCGCATTTCGCCTTTAGCCTTTTGAAATACGAATCTATAATTTCGAATTTTCCATTTCGCATTTTCAATTTCAACTTTTGTATTTTATATTTTGAATATCGTTTTTTCTTTTGCTTTAGGCATTTCAAATTTCTCCATTTTTATTTCATGTTTTGAAAATCGTTTTTCCTTTTGCCCTAGGCATTTTGAATTTGCCTCTCGCCCCTCGCCTTTCGCCTTTCGCCTTCCGCCTTTCGCCTTTCGCCTTTCGCCTTTCGCCTTTCGCCTTTCGCCTTTTGCCTTTCGCCTTTCGCCTTTCGCCTTTCGCCTTTCGCCTTTCGCCTTTCGCCTTTCGCCTTTCGCCTTTCGCCTTTCGCCTTTCGCCTTTCGCCTTTCGCCTTTCGCCTTTCGACTTTCGCCTTTCGCCTTTCGCCTTTCGCCTTTCGCCTTTCGCCTTTCGCCTTTCGCCTTTCGCCTTTCGCCTTTCGCCTTTCACCTTTCGCCTTTCACCTTTCGCCTTTCGCCTTTTGCCTTTCGCGTTTCGCCTTTCGACTTTCGCCCTTCGCCTTTCGTCTTTCGCCTTTCGCCTTTCGCCATTCGCCTTTCGCATTTCGACTTTCGCACTTCGCCTTTCGTCTTGCGCCTTTCGCATTTCGCCTTTAGCCTTTTGAAATACGAATCTATAATTTCGAATTTTCCATTTCGCATTTTCAATTTCAACTTTTGTATTTTATATTTTGAATATCGTTTTTTCTTTTGCTTTAGGCATTTCAAATTTCTCCATTTTTATTTCATGTTTTGAAAATCGTTTTTCCTTTTGCCTTAGGCATTTTGAATTTGCCTCTCGCCCCTCGCCTTTCGCCTTCCGCCTTTCGCCTTTCGCCTTTCGCCTTTCGCATTTCGCCTTTCGTCTTTCGCCTTTCGCCATTCGCCTTTCGCCTTTCGCCTTTCGCCTTTCGCCTTTCGCCTTTCGCCTTTCGCCTTTCGCCTTTCGCCTTTCGCCTTTCGCCTTTCGCCTTTCGCCTTTCGCCTTTCGCCTTTCGCCTTTCGCCTTTCGCCTTTCGCCTTTCGCCTTTCGCCTTTCGCATTTCGCCTTTCGCCTTTCTCCTTTCGCCTTTCGACATTCGCCTTCGCCTTTCGCCTTTCGCCTTTCACCTTTCGCCTTTCACCTTTCGCCTTTCGCCTTTCGCCTTTTGCCTTTCGCCCTTCGCCTTTCGACTTTCGCCCTTCGCCTTTCGTCTTTCGCCTTTCGCCTTTCGCCATTCGCCTTTCGCATTTCGACTTTCGCACTTCGCCTTTCGTCTTTCGCCTTTCGCATTTCGCCTTTAGCCTTTTGAAATACGAATCTATAATTTCGAATTTTCCATTTCGCATTTTCAATTTCAACTTTTGTATTTTATATTTTGAATATCGTTTTTTCTTTTGCTTTAGGCATTTCAAATTTCTCCATTTTTATTTCATGTTTGGAAAATCGTTTTTCCTTTTGCCTTAGGCATTTTGACTTTTGCCTCTCGCCCCTCGCCTTTCGCCTTTCGCCTTTCGCCTTTCGCCTTCCGCCTTTCGCCTTTCGCCTTTCGCCTTTCGCCTTTCGCCTTTCGCCTTTCACCTTCCGCCTTTCGCCTTTCGCCTTTCCCCTTTCGCCTTTCGCCTTTCGCTTTTCGCCTTTCGCCTTTCGCCTTTCGACTTTCGCCTTTCGCCTTTCGCCTTTCGCCTTTCGCCTTTCGCCTTTCGCCTTTCGCCTTTCGCCTTTCGCCTTTCGCCTTTCACCTTTCGCCTTTCACCTTTCGCCTTTCGCCTTTCGCCTTTCGCCTTTCGCCATTCGCCTTTCGCCTTTCGCCTTTCGCCTTTCGCCTTTCGCCTTTCGCCTTTCGCCTTTCGCCTTTCGCCTTTCGCCTTTCGCCTTTCGCCTTTCGCCTTTCGTCTTTCGCCTTTCGCCTTTCGCCTTTCGCCTTTCGCATTTCGCCTTTCGCCTTTCGCCATTCGCCTTTCGCCTTTCGCCTTTCGCCTTTCGCCTTTCGCCTTTCGCCTTTCGCCTTTCGCCTTTCGCCTTTCGCCTTTCGCCTTTCGCCTTTCGCCTTTCGCCTTTCGCCTTTCGCCTTTCGTCTTTCGCCTTTCGCCTTTCGCCTTTCGCCTTTCGCATTTCGCCTTTCGCCTTTCGCCTTTCACCTTTCGCCTTTCACCATTCGCCTTTCGCCTTTCGCCTTTTGCCTTTCGCCTTTCGCCTTTCGACTTTCGCCCTTCGCCTTTCGTCTTTCGCCTTTCGCCTTTCGCCATTTGCCTTTCGCATTTCGACTTTCGCACTTCGCCTTTCGTCTTTCGCCTTTCGCATTTCGCCTTTAGCCTTTTGAAATACGAATCTATAATTTCGAATTTTCCATTTCGCATTTTCAATTTCAACTTTTGTATTTTATATTTTGAATATCGTTTTTTCTTTTGCTTTAGGCATTTCAAATTTCTCCATTTTTATTTCATGTTTTGAAAATCGTTTTTCCTTTTGCCCTAGGCGTTTTGAATTTGCCTCTCGCCCCTCGCCTTTCGCCTTTCGCCTTTCGCCTTTCGCCTTTCGCCTTTCGCCTTTCGCCTTTTGCCTTTCGCCTTTCGCCTTTCGCCTTTCGCCTTTCGCCTTTCGCCTTTCGCCTTTCGCCTTTCGCCTTTCGCCTTTCGCCTTTCGCCTTTCGCCTTTCGCCTTTCGCCTTTCGCCTTTCGCCTTTCGCCTTTCGCCTTTCGCCTTTCGACTTTCGCCTTTCGCCTTTCGCCTTTCGCCTTTCGCCTTTCGCCTTTCGCCTTTCGCCTTTCACCTTTCGCCTTTCACCTTTCGCCTTTCGCCCCTCGCCTTTCGCCTTCCGCCTTTCGCCTTTCGCCTTTCGCCTTTCGCCTTTCGCCTTTCGCATTTCGCCTTTCGCCTTTCGTCTTTCGCCTTTCGCCTTTCGCCTTTCGCCTTTCGCCTTTCGCCTTTCGCCTTTCGCCTTTCGCCTTTCGCCTTTCGCCTTTCGCCTTTCGCCTTTCGCCTTTCGCATTTCGCCTTTCGCCTTTCTCCTTTCGCCTTTCGACATTCGCCTTCGCCTTTCGCCTTTCGCCTTTCACCTTTCGCCTTTCACCTTTCGCCTTTCGCCTTTCGCCTTTTGCCTTTCGCCCTTCGCCTTTCGACTTTCGCCCTTCGCCTTTCGTCTTTCGCCTTTCGCCTTTCGCCATTCGCCTTTCGCATTTCGACTTTCGCACTTCGCCTTTCGTCTTTCGCCTTTCGCATTTCGCCTTTAGCCTTTTGAAATACGAATCTATAATTTCGAATTTTCCATTTCGCATTTTCAATTTCAACTTTTGTATTTTATATTTTGAATATCGTTTTTCCTTTTGCTTTAGGCATTTCAAATTTCTCCATTTTTATTTCATGTTTGGAAAATCGTTTTTCCTTTTGCCTTAGGCATTTTGACTTTTGCCTCTCGCCCCTCGCCTTTCGCCTTTCGCCTTTCGCCTTTCGCCTTCCGCCTTTCGCCTTTCGCCTTTCGCCTTTCGCCTTTCGCCTTTCGCCTTTCGCCTTTCGCCTTTCACCTTCCGCCTTTCGCCTTTCGCCTTTCCCCTTTCGCCTTTCGCCTTTCGCTTTTCGCCTTTCGCCTTTCGCCTTTCGACTTTCGCCTTTCGCCTTTCGCCTTTCGCCTTTCGCCTTTCGCCTTTCGCCTTTCGCCTTTCGCCTTTCGCCTTTCGCCTTTCGCCTTTCGCCTTTCGCCTTTCGCCTTTCACCTTTCGCCTTTCACCTTTCGCCTTTCGCGTTTCGCCTTTCGCCTTTCGCCATTCGCCTTTCGCCTTTCGCCTTTCGCCTTTCGCCTTTCGCCTTTCGCCTTTCGCCTTTCGCCTTTCGCCTTTCGCCTTTCGCCTTTCGCCTTTCGCCTTTCGTCTTTCGCCTTTCGCCTTTCGCCTTTCGCCTTTCGCCTTTCGCCTTTCGCCTTTCGCCTTTCGCCTTTCGCCTTTCGCCTTTCGCCTTTCGCCTTTCGCCTTTCGCCTTTCGCCTTTCGACTTTCGCCTTTCGCCTTTCGCCTTTCGCCTTTCGCCTTTCGCATTTCGCCTTTCGCCTTTCTCCTTTCGCCTTTCGACATTCGCCTTCGCCTTTCGCCTTTCGCCTTTCGCCTTTCGCCTTTCGCCTTTCGCCTTTCGCCTTTCGCCTTTCGCCTTTCGCCTTTCGCCTTTCGCCTTTCGCCTTTCGCCTTTCGCCTTTCGCATTTCGACTTTCGCACTTCGCCTTTCGTCTTTCGCCTTTCGCATTTCGCCTTTAGCCTTTTGAAATACGAATCTATAATTTCGAATTTTCCATTTCGCATTTTCAATTTCAACTTTTGTATTTTATATTTTGAATATCGTTTTTTCTTTTGCTTTAGGCATTTCAAATTTCTCCATTTTTATTTCATGTTTTGAAAATCGTTTTTCCTTTTGCCTTAGGCATTTTGAATTTGCCTCTCGCCCCTCGCCTTTCGCCTTCCGCCTTTCGCCTTTCGCCTTTCGCCTTTCGCCTTTCGCATTTCGCCTTTCGCCTTTCGCCTTTCGCCTTTCGCCTCTCGCCCCTCGCCTTTCGCCTTCCGCCTTTCGCCTTTCACCTTTCGCCTTTCACCTTTCGCCTTTCGCCTTTCGCCTTTTGCCTTTCGCCCTTCGCCTTTCGACTTTCGCCCTTCGCCTTTCGTCTTTCGCCTTTCACCTTTCGCCATTCGCCTTTCGCATTTCGACTTTCGCACTTCGCCTTTCGTCTTTCGCCTTTCGCATTTCGCCTTTAGCCTTTTGAAATACGAATCTATAATTTCGAGTTTTCCATTTCGCATTTTCAATTTCAACTTTTGTATTTTATATTTTGAATATCGTTTTTTCTTTTGCTTTAGGCATTTCAAATTTCTCCATTTTTATTTCATGTTTTGAAAATCGTTTTTCCTTTTGCCTTAGGCATTTTGACTTTTTCCTCTCGCCCCTCGCCTTTCGCCTTTCGCCTTTCGCCTTTCGCCTTTCGCCTTCCGCCTTTCGCCTTTCGCCTTTCGCCTTTCGCCTTTCGCCTTTCACCTTCCGCCTTTCGCCTTTCGCCTTTCCCCTTTCGCCTTTCGCCTTTCCCCTTTCGCCTTTCGCCTTTCGCCTTTCACCTTTCGCCTTTCGCCTTTCACCTTTCGCCTTTCGCCTTTCGCCTTTCGCCTTTTGCATCTCGCCTTTCGCCTTTCGACTTTCGCCCTTCGCCTTTCTTCTTTCGCCTTTCGCAATTCGCCTTTAGCATTTTGAAATACAAATTTATAATTGTGAATTTTCCATTTCGCATTTTCAATTTCAACTTTTGTATTTTATCTTTTGAATATCGTTTTTTCTTTTGCTTTAGGCATTTTAAATTTCTCCATTTTCATCTCATGTTTTGAAAATCGTTTTTCCTTTTGCCTTCCGCTTTTCGCCTTTCGCCTTTCGCCTTTCGCCTTTCGCCTTTCGCCTTTCGCCTTTCGCCTTTCGCCTTTCGCCTTTCGCCTTTCGCCTTTCGCCTTTCGCCTTCCGCCATTCGCCTTTCGCCTTTCGCCTTTCGCCTTTCGCCTTTCGCCTTTCGCCTTTCGCCTTTCTCCTTTCGCCTTTCGCCTTTCGCCTTTCGCCTTTCGCCTTTCACCTTTCACCTTTCGCCTTTCGCCTTTCACCTTTCGCCTTTCGCCTTTCGCCTTTCGCCTTTTGCCTTTCGCCTTTCGCCTTTCGACTTTCGCCCTTCGCCTTTCGACTTTCGCCTTTCGCATTTCGCCTTTAGCATTTTGAAATACAAATTTCTAATTTCTAATTTTCCATTTCGCATTTTCAATTTCAACTTTAGTATTTTATCTTTTGAATATCGTTTTTTCTTTTGCTTTAGGCATTTTAAATTTCTCCATTTTTATTTCATGTTTTGAAAATCGTTTTTCATTTTGCCTTAGGCATTTTGACTTTTGCCTCTCGCCCTTCGCCTTTCGCCTTCCGCCTTTCGAATTTCGCCTTTCGCCTTCCGCCTTCCGCCTTTCGCCTTTTACCTTTCGCCTTTCGCCTTTCGCCTTTCGCCTTTCGACTTTCGCCTTTCGCCTTTCGCCTTTCGCCGTTCGTCTTTCGCCTTTCGCCTTTCGCCTTTCGCCTTTCGCCTTTCGGCTTTCGACTTTCGCCTTTCGCCTTTCGCCTTTCGCCTTTCGCCTTTCGCCTTTCGCCTTTCACCTTCCGCCTTTCGCCTTTCGCCTTTCGCCTTTCGCCTTTCCCCTTTCGCCTTTCGCCTTTCGCCTTTCGCCTTTCGCCTTTCGCCTTTCGCCTTTCGCCTTTCGCCTTTCGCCTTTCGTCTTTCGCCTTTCGCCTTTCGCCTTTCGCCTTTCGCCTTTCGCCTTTCGCCTTTCGCCTTTCACCTTTCGTCTTTCACCTTTCGCCTTTCGCCTTTCGCCTTTTGCCTTTCGCCTTTCGCCTTTCGACTTTCGCCCTTCGCCTTTCACCTTTCACCTTTCGCCTTTCGCCTTTCACCTTTCACCTTACGCCTTTCGCCTTTCGCCTTTCGCCTTTCGCCTTTCGCCTTTCGCCTTTCGCCTTTTGCCTTTCGCCTTTCGCCTTTCGACTATCGCCCTTCGCCTTTCGACTTTCGCCTTTCGCATTTCGCCTTTAGCATTTTGAAATACAAATTTATAATTTCGAATTTTCCATTTCGCATTTTCAATTTCAACTTTTGTATTTTATCTTTTGAATATCGTTTTTTCTTTTGCTTTAGGCATTTCAAATTTCTCCATTTTTATTTCATGTTTTGAAAATCGTTTTTCCTTTTGCCTTAGGCATTTTGACTTTTGCCTCTCGCCCCTCGCCTTTCGCCTTTCGCCTTTCGCCTTTCGCCTTTCGCCTTTCGCCTTCCGCCTTTCGCATTTCGCCTTTCGCCTTTCGCCTTTCGCCTTTCGCCTTTCGCCTTTCGCCTTTCGCCTTTCGCCTTTCGCCTTTCGCCTTTCGCCTTTCGCCTTTCGCCTTTCGCCTTTCGCCTTTCACCTTTCACCTTTCGCCTTTCGCCTTTCACCTTTCGCCTTTCGCCTTTCGCCTTTCGCCTTTCGCCTTTCGCCTTTCGCCTTTCGCCTTTCACCTTACGCCTTTCGCCTTTCGCCTTTCGCCTTTCGCCTTTCGCCTTTCGCCTTTCGCCTTTCGCCTTTCGCCTTTCGCCTTTCGCCTTTCGCCTTTCGCCATTCGCCTTTCGCATTTCGACTTTCGCACTTCGCCTTTCGTCTTTCGCCTTTCGCCTTTCGCAATTCGCCTTTAGCATTTTGAAATACAAATTTATAATTTCGAATTTTCCATTTCGCATTTTACATTTCAACTTTTGTATTTTATCTTTTGAATATCGTTTTTTCTTTTGCTTTAGGCATTTCAAATTTCTCCATTTTTATTTCATGTTTTGAAAATCGTTTTTCCTTTTGCCTTAGGCATTTTGACTTTTGCCTCTCGCCCCTCGCCTTTCGCCTTTCGCCTTTCGCCTTTCGCCTTTCACCTTTCGCCTTCCGCCTTTCGCATTTCGCCTTTCGCCTTTCGCCTTTCGCCTTTCGCCTTTCGCCTTTCGCCTTTCGCCTTTCGCCTTTCGCCTTTCGCCTTTCGCCTTTCGCCTTTCGCCTTTCGCCTTTCGCCTTTCGCCTTTCGCCTTTCGCCTTTCGCCTTTCGCCTTTCGCCTTTCACCTTTCACCTTTCGCCTTTCGCCTTTCACCTTTCGCCTTTCGCCTTTCGCCTTTCGCCTTTCGCCTTTCGCCTTTCGCCTTTCGCCTTTCGCATTTCGCCTTTCACCTTACGCCTTTCGCCTTTCGCCTTTCGCCTTTCGCCTTTCGCTTTCGCCTTTCGCCTTTCGCCTTTCGCCTTTCGCCTTTCGCATTTCGACTTTCGCACTTCGCCTTTCGTCTTTCGCCTTTCGCATTTCGCCTTTAGCCTTTTGAAATACGATTCTATAATTTCTAATTTTCCATTTCGCATTTTCAATTTCAACTTTTGTATTTTATATTTTGAATATCGTTTTTTCTTTTGCTTTAGGCATTTCAAATTTCTCCATTTTTATTTCATGTTTTGAAAATCGTTTTTCCTCTTGCCTTAGGCATTTTGAATTTGCCTCTCGCCCCTCGCCTTTCGCCTTTCGCCTTCCGCCTTTCGCCTTTCGCCTTTCGCCTTTCGCCTTTCGCCTTTCGCCTTTCGCCTTTCGCCTTTCGCCTTTTGCCTTTCGCCTTTCGCCTTTCGCCTTTCGCCTTTCGCCTTTCGCCTTTCGCCTTTCTCATTTCGCCTTTCACCTTTCTCCTTTCGCCTTTCGCCATTCGCCTTCGCCTTTCGCCTTTCGCCTTTCGCCTTTCGCCTTTCGCCTTTCGCCTTTCGCCTTTCGCCTTTCGCCTTTCGCCTTTCGCCTTTCGCCTTTCGCCTTTCGCCTTTCGCCT
Organism: Dioctria rufipes; assembly: GCA_963924295.1. Classification (NCBI taxonomy): domain Eukaryota; kingdom Metazoa; phylum Arthropoda; class Insecta; order Diptera; family Asilidae; genus Dioctria; species Dioctria rufipes. The sequence continues at coordinate 152,539 of CAWUPM010000846.1, forward strand.
TTCGCCTTTCGCCTTTCGCCTTTCACCTTCCGCCATTCGCCTTCCGCCTTTCGCCTTTCGCCTTTCACCTTCCGCCTTTCGCCTTTCGCCTTTCGCCTTTCGCCTTTCGCCTTTCGCCGTTCGCCTTTCGCCTTTCGCCTTTCGCCTTTCGCCTTTCGCCTTTCGCCTTTCGCCTTTCCCCTTTCGCCTTTCGCCTTTCGCCTTTTGCATCTCGCCTTTCGCTTTTTGCATCTCGCCTTACGCCTTTCGACTTTCGCCCTTCGCCTTTCGCCTTTCGCCTTTCGCCTTTCGCCTTTCCCCTTTCGCCTTTCGCCTTTCGCCTTTCGCTTTTTGCATCTCGCCCTTCGCCTATCGTCTTTCGCCTTTCGCAATTCGCCTTTCACCTTTCGCCTTTCGCCTTTCACCTTTCGCCTTTCGCCTTTCGCTTTTTGCATCTCGTCTTTCGCCTTTCGACTTTCGCCCTTCGCCTTTCGTCTTTCGCCTTTCGCAATTCGCCTTTAGCATTTTGAAATACAAATTTATAATTGTGAATTTTCCATTTCGCATTTTCAATTTCAACTTTTGTATTTTATCTTTTGAATATCGTTTTTTCTTTTGCTTTAGGCATTTTAAATTTCTCCATTTTCATTTCATGTTTTGAAAATCGTTTTTCATTTTGCCTTCCGCTTTTCGCCTTTTGCCTTTCGCCTTTCGCCTTCCGCTTTTCGCCTTTCGCCTTTCGCTTTTCGCCTTTCGCCTTTCGCCTTTCGCCTTTCGCTTTTCGCCTTTTGCCTTTCGCCTTTCGCCTTCCGCTTTTCGCCTTTCGCCTTTCGCTTTTCGCCTTTCGCCTTTCGCCTTTCGCCTTTCGCCTTTCGCCTTTCGCATTTCGCCTTTCGCCTTTCGCCTTTCGCCTTTCGCCTTTCGCCTTTCGCCTTTCGCCTTTCGCCTTTCGCCTTTCGCCTTTCACCTTCCGCCTTTCGCCTTTCGCCTTTCGCCTTTCGCCTTTCGCCTTTCGCGTTTCGCCTTTCGCCTTTCGCTTTTCGCCTTTCGCCTTTCGCTTTTCGCCTTTCGCCTTTCGCCTTTCGCATTTCGCCTTTCGCCTTTCTCCTTTCGCCTTTCGCCATTCGCCTTCGCCTTTCGCCTTTCGCCTTTCGCCTTTCGCCTTTCGCATTTCGCCTTTCGCCTTTCGCCTTTGGCCTTTCGCCTTTCGCCTTTCGCCTTTCGCCTTTCACCTTCCGCCATTCGCCTTTCGCCTTTCACCTTTCGCCTTTCGCCTTTCGCCTTTCGCCTTTCGCCTTTCGCCTTTCCCCTTTCGCCTTTCGCCCTCCGCCTTTCGCCTTTCGCCTTTCGCCTTTCGCCTTTCGCCTTTCGCCTTTCGCCTTTCGCCTTTCGCCTTTCGCCTTTCGCCTTTCGTCTTTCGCCTTTCGCCTTTCGCCTTTCGCCTTTCGCCTTTCGCTTTCGCCTTTCGCATTTCGCCTTTCGCCTTTCTCCTTTCGCCTTTCGCCATTCGCCTTCGCCTTTCGCCTTTCGACTTTCGCCTTTCGCCTTTCGCCTTTCGCCTTTCGCCTTTCGCCTTTTGCATCTCGCCTTTCGCCTTTCGACTTTCGCCCTTCGCCTTTCGTCTTTCGCCTTTCGCAATTCGCCTTTAGCATTTTGAAATACAAATTTATAATTGTGAATTTTCCATTTCGCATTTTCAATTTCAACTTTTGTATTTTATCTTTTGAATATCGTTTTTTCTTTTGCTTTAGGCATTTTAAATTTCTCCATTTTCATTTCATGTTTTGAAAATCGTTTTTCCTTTTGCCTTCCGCTTTTCGCCTTTCGCCTTTCGCCTTTCGCCTTCCGCTTTTCGCCTTTAGCCTTTCGCCTTTCGAATTTCGCCTTTCGCCTTCCGCCTTTCGCCTTTCGAATTTCGCCTTTCGCCTTCCGCCTTTCGCCTTTCGCCTTTCGCCATTCGCCTTTCGCCTTTCGCCTTTCGCCTTTCGCCTTTCGCCTTTCTCCTTTCGCCTTTCGCCTTTCGCCTTTCGCCTTTCGCCTTTCGCCTTTCGCCTTTCGCCTTTCGCCTTTCGCCTTTCACCTTTCACCTTTCGCCTTTCGCCTTTCACCTTTCGCCTTTCGCCTTTCGCCTTTTGCCTTTCGCCTTTCGCCTTTCGACTTTCGCCCTTCGCCTTTCGACTTTCGCCTTTCGCATTTCGCCTTTAGCATTTTGAAATACAAATTTCTAATTTTCCATTTCGCATTTTCAATTTCAACTTTAGTATTTTATCTTTTGAATATCGTTTTTTCTTTTGCTTTAGGCATTTTAAATTTCTCCATTTTCATTTCATGTTTTGAAAATCGTTTTTCCTTTTGCCTTCCGCTTTTCGCCTTTCGCCTTTCGCCTTCCGCTTTTCGCCTTTCGCCTTTCGCTTTCCGCCTTTCGCCTTTCGCCTTTCGCCTTTCGCCTTTCGCCTTTCGCCTTTCGCCTTCCGCCTTTCGCCTTTCGCCTTTCGCCTTTCGCCTTTCGCCTTTCGCCTTTCGCCTTTCACCTTTCACATTTCGCCTTTCGCGTTTCAACTTTCGCCTTTCGCCTTTCGCCTTTCGCCTTTCGCCTTTCGCCTTTCGCCTTTCGCCTTTCACCTTTCACCTTTCGCATTTCGCCTTTCGCCTTTCGCCTTTCACCTTTCGCCTTTCGCCTTTCGCCTTTCGCCTTTCGCCTTTCGCCTTTCGCCTTTCGCCTTTCGCCTTTCGCCTTTCGCCTTTCGCCTTTCGCCTTTCACCTTTCACCTTTCGCCTTTCGCGTTTCACCTTTCGCCTTTCGCCTTTCGCCTTTCGCCTTTCGCCTTTCACCTTTCGCCTTTCGCCTTTCGCCTTTCGCCTTTCGCCTTTCGCTTTCGCCTTTCGCTTTCGCCTTTCGCCTTTCGCCTTTCGCCTTTCGCCATTCGCCTTTCGCATTTCGACTTTCGCACTTCGCCTTTCGTCTTTCGCCTTTCGCATTTCGCCTTTTGAAATACGAATCTATAATTTCGAATTTTCCATTTCGCATTTTCAATTTCAACTTTTGTATTTTATATTTTGAATATCGTTTTTTCTTTTGCTTTAGGCATTTCAAATTTCTCCATTTTTATTTCATGTTTTGAAAATCGTTTTTCCTTTTGCCTTAGGCATTTTGAATTTGCCTCTCGCCCCTCGCCTTTCGCCTTTCGCCTTCCGCCTTTCGCCTTTCGCCTTTCGCCTTTCGCCTTTCGCCTTTCGCCTTTCGCCTTTCGCCTTTCGCCTTTCGCCTTTCGCCTTTCGCCTTTCACCTTCCGCCATTCGCCTTCCGCCTTTCGCCTTTCGCCTTTCACCTTCCGCCTTTCGCCTTTCGCCTTTCGCGTTTCGCCTTTCGCCTTTCGCCTTTCGCCTTTCGCGTTTCGCCTTTCGCCTTTCGCCTTTCGCCTTTCGCCTTTCCCCTTTCGCCTTTCGCCTTTCGCCTTTCGCCTTTCGCCTTTCGACTTTCGCCCTTCGCCTTTCGTCTTTCGCCTTTCGCCTTTCGCAATTCGCCTTTAGCATTTTGAAATACAAATTTATAATTTCGAATTTTCCATTTCGCATTTTCAATTTCGACTTTTGTATTTTATCTTTTGAATATCGTTTTTTCTTTTGCTTTAGGCATTTCAAATTTCTTCATTTTTATTTCACCTTTCGCCTTTCGCTTTTCGCCTTTCGCCTTTTGCATCTCGCCTTTCGCCTTTCGACTTTCGCCCTTCGCCTTTCGTCTTTTGCCTTTCGCAATTCGCCTTTAGCATTTTGAAATACAAATTTATAATTGTGAATTTTCCATTTCGCATTTTCAATTTCAACTTTTGTATTTTATCTTTTATCTTTTGAATATCGTTTTTTCTTTTGCTTTAGGCATTTTAAATTTCTCCATTTTCATTTCATGTTTTGAAAATCGTTTTTCCTTTTGCCTTCCGCTTTTCGCCTTTCGCCTTTCGCCTTCCGCTTTTCGCCTTTAGCCTTTCGCTTTTCGCCTTTCGCCTTTCGCCTTTCGCCTTTCGCCTTTCGCCTTTCGAATTTCGCCTTTCGCCTTCCGCCTTTCGCCTTTCGCCTTTCGCCTTTCGCCTTGCGCCTTTCGCCTTTCGCCTTTCGCCTTTCGCCTTTCTCCTTTCGCCTTTCGCCTTTCGCCTTTCGCCTTTCGCCTTTCGCCTTTCGCCTTTCACCTTTCGCCTTTCGCCTTTCGCCTTTCACCTTTCACCTTTCGCCTTTCGCCTTTCACCTTTCGCCTTTCGCCTTTCGCCTTTCGCCTTTTGCCTTTCGCCTTTCGCCTTTCGACTTTCGCATTTTGAAATACAAATTTATAATTGTGAATTTTCCATTTCGCATTTTCAATTTCAACTTTTGTATTTTATCTTTTGAATATCGTTTTTTCTTTTGCTTTAGGCATTTTAAATTTCTCCATTTTTATTTCATGTTTTGAAAATCGTTTTTCCTTTTGCCTTCCGCTTTTCGCCTTTCGTCTTTCGCCTTCCGCTTTTCGCCCTTAGCCTTTCGCTTTTCGCCTTTCGCCTTTCGCCTTTCGCCTTTCGCCTTTCGCCTTTCGAATTTCGCCTTTCGCCTTCCGCCTTTCGCCTTTCGCCTTTCGCCTTTCGCCTTGCGCCTTTCGCCTTTCGCCTTTCGCCTTTCGCCTTTCTCCTTTCGCCTTTCGCCTTTCGCCTTTCGCCTTTCGCCTTTCGCCTTTCGCCTTTCGCCTTTCGCCTTTCGCCTTTCGCCTTTCGCCTTTCGCCTTTCACCTTTCACCTTTCGCCTTTCGCCTTTCACCTTTCGCCTTTCGCCTTTCGCCTTTCGCCTTTCGCCTTTCGCCTTTCGCCTTCCGCTTTTCGCCTTTCGCCTTTCGCTTTTCGCCTTTCGCCTTTCGCCTTTCGCCTTTCGCCTTTCGCCTTTCGCCTTTCGCCTTTCGCCTTTCGCCTTTCGCCTTTCGCCTTTCGCCTTTCGCCTTTCGCCTTTCTCCTTTCGCCTTTCGCCTTTCGCCTTTCGCCTTTCGCCTTTCGCCTTTCGCCTTTCGCCTTTCGCCTTTCGAATTTCGCCTTTCACCTTTCACCTTTCGCCTTTCGCCTTTCACCTTTCGCATTTCGCCTTTCGCTTTTCGCCTTTTGCCTTTCGCCTTTCGCCTTTCGACTTTCGCCCTTCGCCTTTCGACTTTCGCCTTTCGCATTTCGCCTTTAGCATTTTGAAATACAAATTTATAATTGTGAATTTTCCATTTCGCATTTTCAATTTCAACTTTTGTATTTTATCTTTTGAATATCGTTTTTTCTTTTGCTTTAGGCATTTTAAATTTCTCCATTTTCATTTCATGTTTTGAAAATCGTTTTTCCTTTTGCCTTCCGCTTCTCGCCTTTCGCCTTTCGCCTTTCGCCTTTCGCCTTTCGCCTTTCGCCTTTCGCCTTCCGCTTTTCGCCTTTCGCCTTTCGCTTTTCGCCTTTCGCCTTTCGCCTTTCGCCTTTCGCCTTTCGCCTTTCGCCTTTCGCCTTTCGCCTTTCGCCTTTCGCCTTTCGCCTTTCGCCTTTCGCCTTTCGCCTTTCGCCTTCCGCCTTTCGCCTTTCGCCTTTCGCCTTTCGCCTTTCGCCTTTCGCCTTTCGCCTTTCGCCTTTCGCCTTTCGCCTTTCGCCTTTCTCCTTTCGCCTTTCGCCTTTCGCCTTTCGCCTTTCGCCTTTCGCCTTTCACCTTTCGCCTTTCCCCTTTCGCCTTTCGCCTTTCGCCTTTCGCCTTTCGCCTTTCGCCTTTCGCCTTTCACCTTTCGCCTTTCGCCTTTCACCTTTCGCCTTTCGCCTTTTGCATCTCGCCTTTCGCCTTTCGACTTTCGCGCTTCGCCTTTCGTCTTTCGCCTTTCGCAATTCGCCTTTAGCATTTTGAAATACAAATTTATAATTGTGAATTTTCCATTTCGCATTTTCAATTTCAACTTTTGTATTTTATCTTTTGAATATCGTTTTTTCTTTTGCTTTAGGCATTTTAAATTTCTCCATTTTCATTTCATGTTTTGAAAATCGTTTTTCATTTTGCCTTTCGCATTTCGCCTTTCGCCTTTCGCCTTTCACCTTTCGCCTTTCGCCTTTCGCCTTTCGTCTTTCGCCTTTCGCCTTTCGCCTTTCGCCTTTCGCCTTTCGCCTTTCGCCTTTCGCCTTTCGCCTTTCACCTTTCACCTTTCGCCTTTCGCGTTTCACCTTTCGCCTTTCGCCTTTCGCCTTTCGCCTTTCGCCTTTCGCCTTTCACCTTTCGCCTTTCGCCTTTCGCCTTTCGCCTTTCGCCTTTCGCTTTCGCCTTTCGCTTTCGCCTTTCGCCTTTCGCCTTTCGCCTTTCGCCATTCGCCTTTCGCATTTCGACTTTCGCACTTCGCCTTTCGTCTTTCGCCTTTCGCATTTCGCCTTTTGAAATACGAATCTATAATTTCGAATTTTCCATTTCGCATTTTCAATTTCAACTTTTGTATTTTATATTTTGAATATCGTTTTTTCTTTTGCTTTAGGCATTTCAAATTTCTCCATTTTTATTTCATGTTTTGAAAATCGTTTTTCCTTTTGCCTTAGGCATTTTGAATTTGCCTCTCGCCCCTCGCCTTTCGCCTTTCGCCTTCCGCCTTTCGCCTTTCGCCTTTCGCCTTTCGCCTTTCGCCTTTCGCCTTTCGCCTTTCGCCTTTTGCCTTTCGCCTTTCACCTTCCGCCATTCGCCTTCCGCCTTTCGCCTTTCGCCTTTCACCTTCCGCCTTTCGCCTTTCGCCTTTCGCGTTTCGCCTTTCGCCTTTCGCCTTTCGCCTTTCGCGTTTCGCCTTTCGCCTTTCGCCTTTCGCCTTTCGCCTTTCCCCTTTCGCCTTTCGCCTTTCGCCTTTCGCCTTTCGCCTTTCGACTTTCGCCCTTCGCCTTTCGTCTTTCGCCTTTCGCCTTTCGCAATTCGCCTTTAGCATTTTGAAATACAAATTTATAATTTCGAATTTTCCATTTCGCATTTTCAATTTCGACTTTTGTATTTTATCTTTTGAATATCGTTTTTTCTTTTGCTTTAGGCATTTCAAATTTCTTCATTTTTATTTCACCTTTCGCCTTTCGCTTTTCGCCTTTCGCCTTTTGCATCTCGCCTTTCGCCTTTCGACTTTCGCCCTTCGCCTTTCGTCTTTTGCCTTTCGCAATTCGCCTTTAGCATTTTGAAATACAAATTTATAATTGTGAATTTTCCATTTCGCATTTTCAATTTCAACTTTTGTATTTTATCTTTTGAATATCGTTTTTTCTTTTGCTTTAGGCATTTTAAATTTCTCCATTTTTATTTCATGTTTTGAAAATCGTTTTTCATTTTGCCTTAGGCATTTTGACTTTTGCCTCTCGCCCTTCGCCTTTCGCCTTCCGCCTTTCGAATTTCGCCTTTCGCCTTTCGCCTTTCGCCTTTCTCCTTTCGCCTTTCGCCTTTCGCCTTTCGCCTTTCGCCTTTCGCCTTTCACCTTTCACCTTTCGCCTTTCGCCTTTCACCTTTCGCCTTTCGCCTTTCGCCTTTCGCCTTTTGCCTTTCGCCTTTCGCCTTTCGACTATCGCCCTTCGCCTTTCGACTTTCGCCTTTCGCATTTCGCCTTTAGCATTTTGAAATACAAATTTCTAATTTCTAATTTTCCATTTCGCATTTTCAATTTCAACTTTAGTATTTTATCTTTTGAATATCGTTTTTTCTTTTGCTTTAGGCATTTTAAATTTCTCCATTTTTATTTCATGTTTTGAAAATCGTTTTTCATTTTGCCTTAGGCATTTTGACTTTTGCCTCTCGCCCTTCGCCTTTCGCCTTCCGCCTTTCGAATTTCGCCTTTCGCCTTCCGCCTTCCGCCTTTCGCCTTTTACCTTTCGCCTTTCGCCTATCACCTTTCGCCTTTCGCCTTTCGCCTTTTGCCTTTCGCCTTTCGCCTTTCGACTTTCGCCCTTCGCCTTTCGTGTTTCGCCTTCCGCATTTCGCCTTACACCTTCCGCCTTTCGCCTTTCGCCTTTCGACTTTCGCCCTTCGCCTTTCGTCTTTCGCCTTTCGCCTTTCGCCTTTCACCTTTCGCCTTTCGCCTTTCACCTTTCGCCTTTCGCCTTTTGCTTTTCGCCTTTCGACTTTCGCCCTTCGCCTTTCGTCTTTCGCCTTTCGCCTTTCGCCTTTCGCCTTTCGCCTTTCGCCTTTCGCCTTTCGCCTTTCGCCTTTCGCCTTTCGCCTTTCGCCTTTCGCCTTTCGCCTTTCGCCTTTCGCCTTTCGCCTTTCGCTTTCGCCTTTCGCATTTCGCCTTTCGCCTTTCTCCTTTCGCCTTTCGCCTTTCGACTTTCGCCTTTCGCCTTTCGCCTTTCGCCTTTCGCCTTTCGCCTTTCGCCTTTCGCCTTTCGCCTTTCGCCTTTCGCCTTTCGCCTTTCGCCTTTCGCCTTTCGCCTTTCGCCTTTCGCCTTTCGCCTTTCGCCTTTCGCCTTTCGCCTTTCGCCTTTCGCCTTTCGCCTTTCGACCTTCGCCTTTCGCCTTTCGCCTTTCGCCGTTCGCCTTTCGCCTTTCGCCTTTCGCCTTTCGCCTTTCGCCTTTCGGCTTTCGACTTTCGCCTTTCGCCTTTCGCCTTTCGCCTTTCGCCTTTCGCCTTTCGCCTTACGCCTTTCGCCTTTCGCCTTTCACCTTCCGCCTTTCGCCTTTCGCCTTTCGCCTTTCGCCTTTCCCCTTTCGCCTTTCGCCTTTCGCCTTTCGCCTTTCGCCTTTCGCCTTTCGCCTTTCGCCTTTCGCCTTTCGCCTTTCGCCTTTCGTCTTTCGCCTTTCGCCTTTCGCCTTTCGCCTTTCGCCTTTCGCCTTTCGCCTTTCGCCTTTCACCTTTCGTCTTTCACCTTTCGCCTTTCGCCTTTCGCCTTTTGCCTTTCGCCTTTCGCCTTTCGACTTTCGCCCTTCGCCTTTCACCTTTCACCTTTCGCCTTTCGCATTTCACCTTTCACCTTACGCCTTTCGCCTTTCGCCTTTCGCCTTTCGCCTTTCGCCTTTCGCCTTTCGCCTTTTGCCTTTCGCCTTTCGCCTTTCGACTATCGCCCTTCGCCTTTCGACTTTCGCCTTTCGCATTTCGCCTTTAGCATTTTGAAATACAAATTTATAATTTCGAATTTTCCATTTCGCATTTTCAATTTCAACTTTTGTATTTTATCTTTTGAATATCGTTTTTTCTTTTGCTTTAGGCATTTCAAATTTCTCCATTTTTATTTCATGTTTTGAAAATCGTTTTTCCTTTTGCCTTAGGCATTTTGACTTTTGCCTCTCGCCCCTCGCCTTTCGCCTTTCGCCTTTCGCCTTTCGCCTTTCGCCTTCCGCCTTTCGCATTTCGCCTTTCGCCTTTCGCCTTTCGCCTTTCGCCTTTCGCCTTTCGCCTTTCGCCTTTCGCCTTTCGCCTTTCGCCTTTCGCCTTTCGCCTTTCGCCTTTCGCCTTTCGCCTTTCGCCTTTCACCTTTCACCTTTCGCCTTTCGCCTTTCACCTTTCGCCTTTCGCCTTTCGCCTTTCGCCTTTCGCCTTTCGCCTTTCGCCTTTCACCTTACGCCTTTCGCCTTTCGCCTTTCGCCTTTCGCCTTTCGCCTTTCGCCTTTCGCCTTTCGCCTTTCGCCTTTCGCCTTTCGCCTTTCGCCTTTCGCCATTCGCCTTTCGCATTTCGACTTTCGCACTTCGCCTTTCGTCTTTCGCCTTTCGCCTTTCGCAATTCGCCTTTAGCATTTTGAAATACAAATTTATAATTTCGAATTTTCCATTTCGCATTTTCAATTTCAACTTTTGTATTTTATCTTTTGAATATCGTTTTTTCTTTTGCTTTAGGCATTTCAAATTTCTCCATTTTTATTTCATGTTTTGAAAATCGTTTTTCCTTTTGCCTTAGGCATTTTGACTTTTGCCTCTCGCCCCTCGCCTTTCGCCTTTCGCCTTTCGCCTTTCGCCTTTCACCTTTCACCTTTCGCCTTCCGCCTTTCGCATTTCGCCTTTCGCCTTTCGCCTTTCGCCTTTCGCCTTTCGCCTTTCGCCTTTCGCCTTTCGCCTTTCGCCTTTCGCCTTTCGCCTTTCGCCTTTCGCCTTTCGCCTTTCGCCTTTCGCCTTTCGCCTTTCGCCTTTCGCCTTTCGCCTTTCGCCTTTCGCCTTTCACCTTTCACCTTTCGCCTTTCGCCTTTCACCTTTCGCCTTTCGCCTTTCGCCTTTCGCCTTTCGCCTTTCGCCTTTCGCCTTTCGCCTTTCGCCTTTCACCTTACGCCTTTCGCCTTTCGCCTTTCGCCTTTCGCCTTTCGCTTTCGCCTTTCGCCTTTCGCCTTTCGCCTTTCGCCATTCGCCTTTCGCATTTCGACTTTCGCACTTCGCCTTTCGTCTTTCGCCTTTCGCATTTCGCCTTTAGCCTTTTGAAATACGATTCTATAATTTCTAATTTTCCATTTCGCATTTTCAATTTCAACTTTTGTATTTTATATTTTGAATATCGTTTTTTCTTTTGCTTTAGGCATTTCAAATTTCTCCATTTTTATTTCATGTTTTGAAAATCGTTTTTCCTCTTGCCTTAGGCATTTTGAATTTGCCTCTCGCCCCTCGCCTTTCGCCTTTCGCCTTCCGCCTTTCGCCTTTCGCCTTTCGCCTTTCGCCTTTCGCCTTTCGCCTTTCGCCTTTCGCCTTTTGCCTTTCGCCTTTCGCCTTTCGCCTTTCGCCTTTCGCCTTTCGCCTTTCGCCTTTCTCATTTCGCCTTTCACCTTTCTCCTTTCGCCTTTCGCCATTCGCCTTCGCCTTTCGCCTTTCGCCTTTCGCCTTTCGCCTTTCGCCTTTCGCCTTTCGCCTTTCGCCTTTCGCCTTTCGCCTTTCGCCTTTCGCCTTTCGCCTTTCGCCTTTCGCCTTTCGCCTTTCGCCTTTCGCCTTTCGCCTTTCACCTTCCGCCATTCGCCTTCCGCCTTTCGCCTTTCGCCTTTCACCTTCCGCCTTTCGCCTTTCGCCTTTCGCCTTTCGCCTTTCGCCTTTCGCCGTTCGCCTTTCGCCTTTCGCCTTTCGCCTTTCGCCTTTCGCCTTTCGCCTTTCCCCTTTCGCCTTTCGCCTTTCGCCTTTTGCATCTCGCCTTTCGCTTTTTGCATCTCGCCTTACGCCTTTCGACTTTCGCCCTTCGCCTTTCGCCTTTCGCCTTTCGCCTTTCGCCTTTCCCCTTTCGCCTTTCGCCTTTCGCCTTTCGCTTTTTGCATCTCGCCCTTCGCCTATCGTCTTTCGCCTTTCGCAATTCGCCTTTCACCTTTCGCCTTTCGCCTTTCACCTTTCGCCTTTCGCCTTTCGCTTTTTGCATCTCGTCTTTCGCCTTTCGACTTTCGCCCTTCGCCTTTCGTCTTTCGCCTTTCGCAATTCGCCTTTAGCATTTTGAAATACAAATTTATAATTGTGAATTTTCCATTTCGCATTTTCAATTTCAACTTTTGTATTTTATCTTTTGAATATCGTTTTTTCTTTTGCTTTAGGCATTTTAAATTTCTCCATTTTCATTTCATGTTTTGAAAATCGTTTTTCATTTTGCCTTCCGCTTTTCGCCTTTTGCCTTTCGCCTTTCGCCTTCCGCTTTTCGCCTTTCGCCTTTCGCTTTTCGCCTTTCGCCTTTCGCCTTTCGCCTTTCGCTTTTCGCCTTTTGCCTTTCGCCTTTCGCCTTCCGCTTTTCGCCTTTCGCCTTTCGCTTTTCGCCTTTCGCCTTTCGCCTTTCGCCTTTCGCCTTTCGCCTTTCGCATTTCGCCTTTCGCCTTTCGCCTTTCGCCTTTCGCCTTTCGCCTTTCGCCTTTCGCCTTTCGCCTTTCGCCTTTCGCCTTTCACCTTCCGCCTTTCGCCTTTCGCCTTTCGCCTTTCGCCTTTCGCCTTTCGCGTTTCGCCTTTCGCCTTTCGCTTTTCGCCTTTCGCCTTTCGCTTTTCGCCTTTCGCCTTTCGCCTTTCGCATTTCGCCTTTCGCCTTTCTCCTTTCGCCTTTCGCCATTCGCCTTCGCCTTTCGCCTTTCGCCTTTCGCCTTTCGCCTTTCGCATTTCGCCTTTCGCCTTTCGCCTTTGGCCTTTCGCCTTTCGCCTTTCGCCTTTCGCCTTTCACCTTCCGCCATTCGCCTTTCGCCTTTCGCCTTTCGCCTTTCGCCTTTCGCCTTTCGCCTTTCGCCTTTCCCCTTTCGCCTTTCGCCCTCCGCCTTTCGCCTTTCGCCTTTCGCCTTTCGCCTTTCGCCTTTCGCCTTTCGCCTTTCGCCTTTCGCCTTTCGCCTTTCGTCTTTCGCCTTTCGCCTTTCGCCTTTCGCCTTTCGCCTTTCGCTTTCGCCTTTCGCATTTCGCCTTTCGCCTTTCTCCTTTCGCCTTTCGCCATTCGCCTTCGCCTTTCGCCTTTCGACTTTCGCCTTTCGCCTTTCGCCTTTCGCCTTTCGCCTTTCGCCTTTCGCCTTTTGCATCTCGCCTTTCGCCTTTCGACTTTCGCCCTTCGCCTTTCGTCTTTCGCCTTTCGCAATTCGCCTTTAGCATTTTGAAATACAAATTTATAATTGTGAATTTTCCATTTCGCATTTTCAATTTCAACTTTTGTATTTTATCTTTTGAATATCGTTTTTTCTTTTGCTTTAGGCATTTTAAATTTCTCCATTTTCATTTCATGTTTTGAAAATCGTTTTTCCTTTTGCCTTCCGCTTTTCGCCTTTCGCCTTTCGCCTTTCGCCTTCCGCTTTTCGCCTTTAGCCTTTCGCCTTTCGAATTTCGCCTTTCGCCTTCCGCCTTTCGCCTTTCGAATTTCGCCTTTCGCCTTCCGCCTTTCGCCTTTCGCCTTTCGCCATTCGCCTTTCGCCTTTCGCCTTTCGCCTTTCGCCTTTCGCCTTTCTCCTTTCGCCTTTCGCCTTTCGCCTTTCGCCTTTCGCCTTTCGCCTTTCGCCTTTCGCCTTTCGCCTTTCGCCTTTCGCCTTTCACCTTTCACCTTTCGCCTTTCGCCTTTCACCTTTCGCCTTTCGCCTTTCGCCTTTTGCCTTTCGCCTTTCGCCTTTCGACTTTCGCCCTTCGCCTTTCGACTTTCGCCTTTCGCATTTCGCCTTTAGCATTTTGAAATACAAATTTCTAATTTTCCATTTCGCATTTTCAATTTCAACTTTAGTATTTTATCTTTTGAATATCGTTTTTTCTTTTGCTTTAGGCATTTTAAATTTCTCCATTTTCATTTCATGTTTTGAAAATCGTTTTTCCTTTTGCCTTCCGCTTTTCGCCTTTCGCCTTTCGCCTTCCGCTTTTCGCCTTTCGCCTTTCGCTTTCCGCCTTTCGCCTTTCGCCTTTCGCCTTTCGCCTTTCGCCTTTCGCCTTTCGCCTTCCGCCTTTCGCCTTTCGCCTTTCGCCTTTCGCCTTTCGCCTTTCGCCTTTCGCCTTTCACCTTTCACATTTCGCCTTTCGCGTTTCACCTTTCGCCTTTCGCCTTTCGCCTTTCGCCTTTCGCCTTTCGCCTTTCGCCTTTCGCCTTTCACCTTTCACCTTTCGCATTTCGCCTTTCGCCTTTCGCCTTTCACCTTTCGCCTTTCGCCTTTCGCCTTTCGCCTTTCGCCTTTCGCCTTTCGCCTTTCGCCTTTCGCCTTTCGCCTTTCGCCTTTCGCCTTTCGCCTTTCGCCTTTCACCTTTCACCTTTCGCCTTTCGCGTTTCACCTTTCGCCTTTCGCCTTTCGCCTTTCGCCTTTCGCCTTTCGCCTTTCACCTTTCGCCTTTCGCCTTTCGCCTTTCGCCTTTCGCCTTTCGCTTTCGCCTTTCGCTTTCGCCTTTCGCCTTTCGCCTTTCGCCTTTCGCCATTCGCCTTTCGCATTTCGACTTTCGCACTTCGCCTTTCGTCTTTCGCCTTTCGCATTTCGCCTTTTGAAATACGAATCTATAATTTCGAATTTTCCATTTCGCATTTTCAATTTCAACTTTTGTATTTTATATTTTGAATATCGTTTTTTCTTTTGCTTTAGGCATTTCAAATTTCTCCATTTTTATTTCATGTTTTGAAAATCGTTTTTCCTTTTGCCTTAGGCATTTTGAATTTGCCTCTCGCCCCTCGCCTTTCGCCTTTCGCCTTCCGCCTTTCGCCTTTCGCCTTTCGCCTTTCGCCTTTCGCCTTTCGCCTTTCGCCTTTCGCCTTTCGCCTTTCGCCTTTCGCCTTTCGCCTTTCACCTTCCGCCATTCGCCTTCCGCCTTTCGCCTTTCGCCTTTCACCTTCCGCCTTTCGCCTTTCGCCTTTCGCGTTTCGCCTTTCGCCTTTCGCCTTTCGCCTTTCGCGTTTCGCCTTTCGCCTTTCGCCTTTCGCCTTTCGCCTTTCCCCTTTCGCCTTTCGCCTTTCGCCTTTCGCCTTTCGCCTTTCGCCTTTCGACTTTCGCCCTTCGCCTTTCGTCTTTCGCCTTTCGCCTTTCGCAATTCGCCTTTAGCATTTTGAAATACAAATTTATAATTTCGAATTTTCCATTTCGCATTTTCAATTTCGACTTTTGTATTTTATCTTTTGAATATCGTTTTTTCTTTTGCTTTAGGCATTTCAAATTTCTTCATTTTTATTTCACCTTTCGCCTTTCGCTTTTCGCCTTTCGCCTTTTGCATCTCGCCTTTCGCCTTTCGACTTTCGCCCTTCGCCTTTCGTCTTTTGCCTTTCGCAATTCGCCTTTAGCATTTTGAAATACAAATTTATAATTGTGAATTTTCCATTTCGCATTTTCAATTTCAACTTTTGTATTTTATCTTTTGAATATCGTTTTTTCTTTTGCTTTAGGCATTTTAAATTTCTCCATTTTCATTTCATGTTTTGAAAATCGTTTTTCCTTTTGCCTTCCGCTTTTCGCCTTTCGCCTTTCGCCTTCCGCTTTTCGCCTTTAGCCTTTCGCTTTTCGCCTTTCGCCTTTCGCCTTTCGCCTTTCGCCTTTCGCCTTTCGAATTTCGCCTTTCGCCTTCCGCCTTTCGCCTTTCGCCTTTCGCCTTTCGCCTTGCGCCTTTCGCCTTTCGCCTTTCGCCTTTCGCCTTTCTCCTTTCGCCTTTCGCCTTTCGCCTTTCGCCTTTCGCCTTTCGCCTTTCGCCTTTCACCTTTCGCCTTTCGCCTTTCGCCTTTCACCTTTCACCTTTCGCCTTTCGCCTTTCACCTTTCGCCTTTCGCCTTTCGCCTTTCGCCTTTTGCCTTTCGCCTTTCGCCTTTCGACTTTCGCATTTTGAAATACAAATTTATAATTGTGAATTTTCCATTTCGCATTTTCAATTTCAACTTTTGTATTTTATCTTTTGAATATCGTTTTTTCTTTTGCTTTAGGCATTTTAAATTTCTCCATTTTCATTTCATGTTTTGAAAATCGTTTTTCCTTTTGCCTTCCGCTTTTCGCCTTTCGTCTTTCGCCTTCCGCTTTTCGCCCTTAGCCTTTCGCTTTTCGCCTTTCGCCTTTCGCCTTTCGCCTTTCGCCTTTCGCCTTTCGCCTTTCGAATTTCGCCTTTCGCCTTCCGCCTTTCGCCTTTCGCCTTTCGCCTTTCGCCTTGCGCCTTTCGCCTTTCGCCTTTCGCCTTTCGCCTTTCTCCTTTCGCCTTTCGCCTTTCGCCTTTCGCCTTTCGCCTTTCGCCTTTCGCCTTTCGCCTTTCGCCTTTCGCCTTTCGCCTTTCGCCTTTCACCTTTCACCTTTCGCCTTTCGCCTTTCACCTTTCGCCTTTCGCCTTTCGCCTTTCGCCTTTCGCCTTTCGCCTTCCGCTTTTCGCCTTTCGCCTTTCGCTTTTCGCCTTTCGCCTTTCGCCTTTCGCCTTTCGCCTTTCGCCTTTCGCCTTTCGCCTTTCGCCTTTCGCCTTTCGCCTTTCGCCTTTCGCCTTTCGCCTTTCGCCTTTCTCCTTTCGCCTTTCGCCTTTCGCCTTTCGCCTTTCGCCTTTCGCCTTTCGCCTTTCGCCTTTCGCCTTTCGAATTTCGCCTTTCACCTTTCACCTTTCGCCTTTCGCCTTTCACCTTTCGCATTTCGCCTTTCGCCTTTCGCTTTTCGCCTTTTGCCTTTCGCCTTTCGCCTTTCGACTTTCGCCCTTCGCCTTTCGACTTTCGCCTTTCGCATTTCGCCTTTAGCATTTTGAAATACAAATTTATAATTGTGAATTTTCCATTTCGCATTTTCAATTTCAACTTTTGTATTTTATCTTTTGAATATCGTTTTTTCTTTTGCTTTAGGCATTTTAAATTTCTCCATTTTCATTTCATGTTTTGAAAATCGTTTTTCCTTTTGCCTTCCGCTTCTCGCCTTTCGCCTTTCGCCTTTCGCCTTTCGCCTTTCGCCTTTCGCCTTTCGCCTTCCGCTTTTCGCCTTTCGCCTTTCGCTTTTCGCCTTTCGCCTTTCGCCTTTCGCCTTTCGCCTTTCGCCTTTCGCCTTTCGCCTTTCGCCTTTCGCCTTTCGCCTTTCGCCTTTCGCCTTTCGCCTTTCGCCTTTCGCCTTCCGCCTTTCGCCTTTCGCCTTTCGCCTTTCGCCTTTCGCCTTTCGCCTTTCGCCTTTCGCCTTTCGCCTTTCGCCTTTCGCCTTTCGCCTTTCTCCTTTCGCCTTTCGCCTTTCGCCTTTCGCCTTTCGCCTTTCGCCTTTCACCTTTCGCCTTTCCCCTTTCGCCTTTCGCCTTTCGCCTTTCGCCTTTCGCCTTTCGCCTTTCGCCTTTCGCCTTTCACCTTTCGCCTTTCGCCTTTCACCTTTCGCCTTTCGCCTTTTGCATCTCGCCTTTCGCCTTTCGACTTTCGCGCTTCGCCTTTCGTCTTTCGCCTTTCGCAATTCGCCTTTAGCATTTTGAAATACAAATTTATAATTGTGAATTTTCCATTTCGCATTTTCAATTTCAACTTTTGTATTTTATCTTTTGAATATCGTTTTTTCTTTTGCTTTAGGCATTTTAAATTTCTCCATTTTCATTTCATGTTTTGAAAATCGTTTTTCATTTTGCCTTTCGCATTTCGCCTTTCGCCTTTCGCCTTTCACCTTTCGCCTTTCGCCTTTCGCCTTTCGTCTTTCGCCTTTCGCCTTTCGCCTTTCGCCTTTCGCCTTTCGCCTTTCGCCTTTCGCCTTTCGCCTTTCACCTTTCACCTTTCGCCTTTCGCGTTTCACCTTTCGCCTTTCGCCTTTCGCCTTTCGCCTTTCGCCTTTCGCCTTTCACCTTTCGCCTTTCGCCTTTCGCCTTTCGCCTTTCGCCTTTCGCCTTTCGCTTTCGCCTTTCGCTTTCGCCTTTCGCCTTTCGCCTTTCGCCATTCGCCTTTCGCATTTCGACTTTCGCACTTCGCCTTTCGTCTTTCGCCTTTCGCATTTCGCCTTTTGAAATACGAATCTATAATTTCGAATTTTCCATTTCGCATTTTCAATTTCAACTTTTGTATTTTATATTTTGAATATCGTTTTTTCTTTTGCTTTAGGCATTTCAAATTTCTCCATTTTTATTTCATGTTTTGAAAATCGTTTTTCCTTTTGCCTTAGGCATTTTGAATTTGCCTCTCGCCCCTCGCCTTTCGCCTTTCGCCTTCCGCCTTTCGCCTTTCGCCTTTCGCCTTTCGCCTTTCGCCTTTCGCCTTTCGCCTTTCGCCTTTCGCCTTTTGCCTTTCGCCTTTCACCTTCCGCCATTCGCCTTCCGCCTTTCGCCTTTCGCCTTTCACCTTCCGCCTTTCGCCTTTCGCCTTTCGCGTTTCGCCTTTCGCCTTTCGCCTTTCGCCTTTCGCGTTTCGCCTTTCGCCTTTCGCCTTTCGCCTTTCGCCTTTCCCCTTTCGCCTTTCGCCTTTCGCCTTTCGCCTTTCGCCTTTCGACTTTCGCCCTTCGCCTTTCGTCTTTCGCCTTTCGCCTTTCGCAATTCGCCTTTAGCATTTTGAAATACAAATTTATAATTTCGAACTTTCCATTTCGCATTTTCAATTTCGACTTTTGTATTTTATCTTTTGAATATCGTTTTTTCTTTTGCTTTAGGCATTTCAAATTTCTTCATTTTTATTTCACCTTTCGCCTTTCGCTTTTCGCCTTTCGCCTTTTGCATCTCGCCTTTCGCCTTTCGACTTTCGCCCTTCGCCTTTCGTCTTTTGCCTTTCGCAATTCGCCTTTAGCATTTTGAAATACAAATTTATAATTGTGAATTTTCCATTTCGCATTTTCAATTTCAACTTTTGTATTTTATCTTTTGAATATCGTTTTTTCTTTTGCTTTAGGCATTTTAAATTTCTCCATTTTCATTTCATGTTTTGAAAATCGTTTTTCCTTTTGCCTTCCGCTTTTCGCCTTTCGCCTTTCGCCTTCCGCTTTTCGCCTTTAGCCTTTCGCTTTTCGCCTTTCGCCTTTCGCCTTTCGCCTTTCGCCTTTCGCCTTTCGAATTTCGCCTTTCGCCTTCCGCCTTTCGCCTTTCGCCTTTCGCCTTTCGCCTTGCGCCTTTCGCCTTTCGCCTTTCGCCTTTCGCCTTTCGCCTTTCGCCTTTCTCCTTTCGCCTTTCGCCTTTCGCCTTTCGCCTTTCGCCTTTCGCCTTTCGCCTTTCGCCTTTCGCCTTTCGCCTTTCGCCTTTCGCCTTTCGCCTTTCGCCTTTCACCTTTCACCTTTCGCCTTTCGCCTTTCACCTTTCGCCTTTCGCCTTTCGCCTTTCGCCTTTTGCCTTTCGCCTTTCGCCTTTCGACTTTCGCATTTTGAAATACAAATTTATAATTGTGAATTTTCCATTTCGCATTTTCAATTTCAACTTTTGTATTTTATCTTTTGAATATCGTTTTTTCTTTTGCTTTAGGCATTTTAAATTTCTCCATTTTCATTTCATGTTTTGAAAATCGTTTTTCCTTTTGCCTTCCGCTTTTCGCCTTTCGTCTTTCGCCTTCCGCTTTTCGCCCTTAGCCTTTCGCTTTTCGCCTTTCGCCTTTCGCCTTTCGCCTTTCGCCTTTCGCCTTTCGAATTTCGCCTTTCGCCTTCCGCCTTTCGCCTTTCGCCTTTCGCCTTTCGCCTTGCGCCTTTCGCCTTTCGCCTTTCGCCTTTCGCCTTTCGCCTTTCTCCTTTCGCCTTTCGCCTTTCGCCTTTCGCCTTTCGCCTTTCGCCTTTCGCCTTTCGCCTTTCGCCTTTCGCCTTTCGCCTTTCGCCTTTCGCCTTTCACCTTTCACCTTTCGCCTTTCGCCTTTCACCTTTCGCCTTTCGCCTTTCGCCTTTCGCCTTTCGCCTTTCGCCTTTCGCCTTCCGCTTTTCGCCTTTCGCCTTTCGCTTTTCGCCTTTCGCCTTTCGCCTTTCGCCTTTCGCCTTTCGCCTTTCGCCTTTCGCCTTTCGCCTTTCGCCTTTCGCCTTTCGCCTTTCGCCTTTCGCCTTTCTCCTTTCGCCTTTCGCCTTTCGCCTTTCGCCTTTCGCCTTTCGCCTTTCGCCTTTCGAATTTCGCCTTTCACCTTTCACCTTTCGCCTTTCGCCTTTCACCTTTCGCATTTCGCCTTTCGTTTTTCGCCTTTTGCCTTTCGCCTTTCGCCTTTCGACTTTCGCCCTTCGCCTTTCGACTTTCGCCTTTCGCATTTCGCCTTTAGCATTTTGAAATACAAATTTATAATTGTGAATTTTCCATTTCGCATTTTCAATTTCAACTTTTGTATTTTATCTTTTGAATATCGTTTTTTCTTTTGCTTTAGGCATTTTAAATTTCTCCATTTTCATTTCATGTTTTGAAAATCGTTTTTCCTTTTGCCTTCCGCTTCTCGCCTTTCGCCTTTCGCCTTTCGCCTTTCGCCTTTCGCCTTTCGCCTTCCGCTTTTCGCCTTTCGCCTTTCGCTTTTCGCCTTTCGCCTTTCGCCTTTCGCCTTTCGCCTTTCGCCTTTCGCCTTTCGCCTTTCGCCTTTCGCCTTTCGCCTTTCGCCTTTCGCCTTTCGCCTTTCGCCTTCCGCCTTTCGCCTTTCGCCTTTCGCCTTTCGCCTTTCGCCTTTCGCCTTTCGCCTTTCGCCTTTCGCCTTTCGCCTTTCGGCTTTCGGCTTTCGCCTTTCTCCTTTCGCCTTTCGCCTTTCGCCTTTCGCCTTTCGCCTTTCGCCTTTCACCTTTCGCCTTTCCCCTTTCGCCTTTCGCCTTTCGCCTTTCGCCTTTCGCCTTTCGCCTTTCGCCTTTCGCCTTTCACCTTTCGCCTTTCGCCTTTCACCTTTCGCCTTTCGCCTTTTGCATCTCGCCTTTCGCCTTTCGACTTTCGCCCTTCGCCTTTCGTCTTTCGCCTTTCGCAATTCGCCTTTAGCATTTTGAAATACAAATTTATAATTGTGAATTTTCCATTTCGCATTTTCAATTTCAACTTTTGTATTTTATCTTTTGAATATCGTTTTTTCTTTTGCTTTAGGCATTTTAAATTTCTCCATTTTCATTTCATGTTTTGAAAATCGTTTTTCATTTTGCCTTCCGCTTTTCGCCTTTCGCCTTTCGCCTTTCGCCTTTCGCCTTTCGCCTTCCGCTTTTCGCCTTTCGCCTTTCGCTTTTCGCCTTTCGCCTTTCGCCTTTCGCCTTTCGCCTTTCGCCTTTCGCCTTTCGCCTTTCGCCTTTCGCCTTTCGCCTTTCGTCTTTCACCTTTCGCCTTTCGCCTTTCGCCTTTCGCCTTTCGCCTTTCGCCTTCCGCTTTTCGCCTTTCGCCTTTCGCTTTTCGCCTTTCGCCTTTCGCCTTTCGCCTTTCTCCTTTCGCCTTTCGCCTTTCGCCTTTCGCCTTTCGCCTTTCGCCTTTCGCCTTTCGCCTTTCGCCTTTCGCCTTTCGACTTTCGCCTTTCGCCTTTCGCCTTCCGCCTTTCGCCTTTCGCCTTTCGCCTTTCGCCTTTCGCCTTTCATCTTTCGCCTTTCGCCTTTCACCTTTCGCCTTTCGCCTTTTGCATCTCGCCTTTCGCCTTTCGACTTTCGCCCTTCGCCTTTCGTCTTTCGCCTTTCGCAATTCGCCTTTAGCATTTTGAAATACAAATTTATAATTGTGAATTTTCCATTTCGCATTTTCAATTTCAACTTTTGTATTTTATCTTTTGAATATCGTTTTTTCTTTTGCTTTAGGCATTTTAAATTTCTCCATTTTCATTTCATGTTTTGAAAATCGTTTTTCATTTTGCCTTCCGCTTTTCGCCTTTCGCCTTTCGCCTTTCGCCTTTCGCCTTCCGCTTTTCGCCTTTCGCCTTTCGCTTTTCGCCTTTCGCCTTTCGCCTTTCGCCTTTCGCCTTTCGCCTTTCGCCTTTCGCCTTTCGCCTTTCGCCTTTCGCCTTTCGCCTTTCGCCTTTCGCCTTTCGCCTTTCGCCTTTCGCCTTTCGCCTTTCGCCTTTCGCCTTTCGCCTTTCGCCTTTCGCCTTTCGCCTTTCGCCTTTCGCCTTTCGCCTTTCGCCTTTCGCCTTTCGCCTTTCGCCTTTCGCCTTTCGCCTTTCGCCTTTCGCCTTTCGCCTTTCACCTTTCACCTTTCGCCTTTCGCCTTTCGCCTTTCACCTTTCGCCTTTCGCCTTTCGCCTTTCGCCTTTCGCCTTTCGCCTTTCGCCTTTCGCCTTTCGCCTTTCGCATTTCGCCTTTCGCCTTTCTCTTTTCGCCTTTCGCCATTCGCCTTCGCCTTTCGCCTTTCGCCTTTCGCCTTTCGCATTTCGCCTTTCGCCTTTCGCCTTTCGCCTTTCGCCTTTCGCCTTTCGCCTTTCGCCTTTCGCCTTTCGCCTTTCACCTTCCGCCATTCGCCTTTCGCCTTTCGCCTTTCGCCTTTCGCCTTTCGCCTTTCGCCTTTCGCCTTTCGCCTTTCGCCTTTCGCCTTCGCCTTTCGCCCTCCGCCTTTCGCCTTTCGCCTTTCGCCTTTCGCCTTTCGCCTTTCGCCTTTCGCCTTTCGCCTTTCGCCTTTCGCCTTTCGCCTTTCGCCTTTCGCCTTTCGCCTTTCGCCTTTCGCCTTTCGCTTTCGCCTTTCGCATTTCGCCTTTCGCCTTTCTCCTTTCGCCTTTCGCCATTCGCCTTCGCCTTTCGCCTTTCGACTTTCGCCTTTCGCCTTTCGCCTTTCGCCTTTCGCCTTTCGCCTTTCGCCTTTCACCTTCCGCCTTTCGCCTTTCGCCTTTCGCCTTTCGCCTTTCGCCTTTCGCCTTTCACCTTCCGCCTTTCGCCTTTCGCCTTTCCCCTTTCGCCTTTCGCCTTTCGCCTTTCGCCTTTCGCCTTTCGCCTTTCGCCTTTCGCCTTTCGCCTTTCGACTTTCGCCTTTCGCCTTTCGCCTTTCGCCTTTCACCTTCCGCCTTTCGCCTTTCGCCTTTCCCCTTTCGCCTTTCGCCTTTCGCCTTTCGCCTTTCGCCTTTCGCCTTTCACCTTCCGCCTTTCGCCTTTCGCCTTTCCCCTTTCGCCTTTCGCCTTTCGCCTTTCGCCTTTCGCCTTTCGCTTTCGCCTTTCGCATTTCGCCTTTCGCCTTTCTCCTTTCGCCTTTCGCCATTCGCCTTCGCCTTTCGCCTTTCGCCTTTCGCCTTTCGCCTTTCGCCTTTCGCCTTTCGCCTTTCGCCTTTCGCCTTTCGCCTTTCGCCTTTCACCTTCAGCCTTTCGCCTTTCGCCTTTCCCCTTTCGCCTTTCGCCTTTCGCCTTTCGCCTTTCGCCTTTCGCTTTCGCCTTTCGCATTTCGCCTTTCGCCTTTCTCCTTTCGCCTTTCGCCATTCGCCTTCGCCTTTCGCCTTTCGACTTTCGCCTTTCGCCTTTCGCCTTTCGCCTTTCGCCTTTCGCCTTTCGCCTTTCGCCTTTCGCCTTTCGCCTTTCGCCTTTCGCCTTTCGCCTTTCGCCTTTCGCCTTTCGCCTTTCGCCTTTCGCCTTTCGCCTTTCGCCTTTCACCTTCCGCCTTTCGCCTTTCGCCTTTCGCCTTTCGCCTTTCGCCTTTCGCCTTTCACCTTCCGCCTTTCGCCTTTCGCCTTTCCCCTTTCGCCTTTCGCCTTTCGCCTTTCGCCTTTCGCCTTTCGCCTTTCGCCTTTCGCCTTTCGCCTTTCACCTTCCGCCTTTCGCCTTTCGCCTTTCGCCTTTCGCCTTTCGCCTTTCGCCTTTCGCCTTTCGCCTTTCGCCTTTCACCTTCCGCCTTTCGCCTTTCGCCTTTCCCCTTTCGCCTTTCGCCTTTCGCCTTTCGCCTTTCGCCTTTCGCCTTTCACCTTCCGCCTTTCGCCTTTCGCGTTTCCCCTTTCGCCTTTCGCCTTTCGCCTTTCGCCTTTCGCCTTTCGCCTTTCGCCTTTCGCCTTTCGCCTTTCGCCTTTCGCCTTTCGCCTTTCGCCTTTCGCCTTTCGCCTTTCGCTTTCGCCTTTCGCATTTCGCCTTTCGCCTTTCTCCTTTCGCCTTTCGCCATTCGCCTTCGCCTTTCGCCTTTCGACTTTCGCCTTTCGCCTTTCGCCTTTCGCCTTTCGCCTTTCGCCTTTCGCCTTTCGCCTTTCGCCTTTCGCCTTTCGCCTTTCGCCTTTCGCCTTTCGCCTTTCGCCTTTCGCCTTTCGCCTTTCGCCTTTCGCCTTTCGCCTTTCGCCTTTCGCCTTTCACCTTCCGCCTTTCGCCTTTCGCCTTTCGCCTTTCGCCTTTCGCCTTTCACCTTCCGCCTTTCGCCTTTCGCCTTTCCCCTTTCGCCTTTCGCCTTTCGCCTTTCGCCTTTCGCCTTTCGCCTTTCGCCTTTCGCCTTTCGCCTTTCGCCTTTCGCCTTTCGCCTTTCGCCTTTCGACTTTCGCCTTTCGCCTTTCGCCTTTCACCTTTCGCCTTTCGCCTTTCGCCTTTCGCCTTTCACCTTTCGCCTTTCACCTTTCGCCTTTCGCCTTTCGCCTTTTGCCTTTCGCCTTTCGCCTTTCGACTTTCGCCCTTCGCCTTTCGTCTTTCGCCTTTCGCCTTTCGCAATTCGCCTTTAGCATTTTGAAATACAAATTTATAATTTCGAATTTTCCATTTCGCATTTTCAATTTCAACTTTTGTATTTTATCTTTTGAATATCGTTTTTTCTTTTGCTTTAGGCATTTCAAATTTCTCCATTTTTATTTCATGTTTTGAAAATCGTTTTTCCTTTTGCCTTAGGCATTTTGACTTTTGCCTCTCGCCCCTCGCCTTTCGCCTTTCGCTTTCCGCCTTTCGCCTTTCGCCTTTCGCCTTTCGCCTTTCGCCTTTCGCCTTTCGCCTTTCGCCTTTCGCCATTCGCCTTTCGCCTTTCGCCTTTCGCCTTTCGCCTTTCACCTTTCACCTTTCGCCTTTCGCGTTTCACCTTTCGCCTTTCGCCTTTCGCCTTTCGCCTTTCGCCTTTCGCCTTTCGCCTTTCACCTTTCGCCTCTCGCCTTTCGCCTTTCGCCTTTGGCCTTTCGCTTTCGCCTTTCGCCTTTCGCCTTTCGCCTTTCGCCTTTCGCCTTTCGCCTTTCGCCATTCACCTTTCGCATTTCGACTTTCGCATTTCGCCTTTCGTCTTTCGCCTTTCGCATTTCGCCTTTAGCCTTTTGAAATACGAATCTATAATTTCGAATTTTCCATTTCGCATTTTCAATTTCAACTTTTGTATTTTATATTTTGAATATAGTTTTTTCTTTTGTTTTAGGCATTTCAAATTTCTCCATTTTTATTTCATGTTTTGAAAATCGTTTTTCCTTTTGCCTTAGGCATTTTGAATTTGCCTCTCGCCCCTCGCCTTTCGCCTTTCGCCTTCCGCCTTTCGCCTTTCGCCTTTCGCCTTTCGCCTTTCGCCTTTCGCCTTTCGCCTTTCGCCTTTCGCCTTTCGCCTTTCGCCTTTCACCTTCCGCCATTCGCCTTCCGCCTTTCGCCTTTCGCCTTTCGCCTTTCGCCTTTCGCCTTTCGCGTTTCGCCTTTCGCCTTTCGCCTTTCGCCTTTCGCCTTTCGCCTTTCCCCTTTCGCCTTTCGCGTTTCGCCTTTCGACTTTCGCCCTTCGCCTTTCGTCTTTCGCCTTTCGCCTTTCGCAATTCGCCTTTAGCATTTTGAAATACAAATTTATAATTTCGAATTTTCCATTTCGCATTTTCAATTTCAACTTTTGTATTTTATCTTTTGAATATCGTTTTTTCTTTTGCTTTAGGCATTTCAAATTTCTCCATTTTTATTTCACCTTTCGCCTTTCGCCTTTCGCCTTTTACATCTCGCCTTTCGCCTTTCGACTTTCGCCCTTCGCCTTTCGTGTTTCGCCTTTCGCAATTCGCCTTTAGCATTTTGAAATACAAATTTATAATTGTGAATTTTCCATTTCGCATTTTCAATTTCAACTTTTGTATTCTATCTTTTGAATATCGTTTTTTCTTTTGCTTCAGGCATTTTAAATTTCTCCATTTTCATTTCATGTTTTGAAAATCGTTTTTCCTTTTGCCTTCCGCCTTTCGCCTTTCGCCTTCCGCTTTTCGCCTTTCGCCTTTCGCTATTCGCCTTTCGCCTTTCGCCTTTCGCCTTTCGCCTTTCGCCTTTCGCCTTTCGCCTTTCGCCTTCCGCCTTTCGCCTTTCGCCTTTCGCCTTTCGCCTTTCGCCTTTCGCCTTTCGCCTTTCGCCTTTCTCCTTTCGCCTTTCGCCTATCGCCTTTCGCCTTTCGCCTTTCGCCTTTCGCCTTTCGCCTTTCACCTTTCACCTTTCGCCTTTCGCCTTTCACCTTTCGCCTTTCGCCTTTCGCCTTTCGCCTTTTGCCTTTCGCCTTTCGACTTTCGCCCTTCGCCTTTCGACTTTCGCCTTTCGCATTTCGCCTTTAGCATTTTGAAATACAAATTTCTAATTTCTAATTTTCCATTTCGCATTTTCAATTTCAACTTTAGTATTTTATCTTTTGAATATCGTTTTTTCTTTTGCTTTAGGCATTTTGAATTTCTCCATTTTTATTTCATGTTTTGAAAATCGTTTTTCATTTTGCCTAAGGCATTTTGACTTTTGCCTCTCGCCGTTCGCCTTTCGCCTTTCGCCTTCCGCCTTTCGAATTTCGCCTTTCGCCTTCCGCCTTCCGCCTTTCGCCTTTTACCTTTCGCCTTTCGCCTATCACCTTTCGCCTTTCGCCTTTCGCCTTTTGCCTTTCGCCTTTCGCCTTTCGAATTTCGCCCTTCGCCCTTCGCCTTTCGTCTTTCGCCTTTCGCATTTCGCCTTTCACCTTCCGCCTTTCGCCTTTCGCCTTTCGACTTTCGCCCTTCGCTTTTCGTATTTCGCCTTTCGCCTTTCGCCTTTCACCTTTCGCCGTTCGCCTTTCACCTTTCGCCTTTCGCCTTTCGCCTTTTGCTTTTCGCCTTTCGACTTTCGCCCTTCGCCTTTCGTCTTTCGCCTTTCGCCTTTCGCCTTTCGCCTTTCGCCTTTCGCCTTTCGCCTTTCGCCTTTCGCCTTTCGCCTTTCGCCTTTCGCCTTTCGCCTTTCGCCTTTCGCCTTTCGCCTTTCGCTTTCGCATTTCGCCTTTCGCCTTTCTCCTTTCGCCTTTCGCCATTCGCCTTCGCCTTTCGCCTTTCGACTTTCGCCTTTCGCCTTTCGCCTTTCGCCTTTCGCCTTTCGCCTTTCGCCTTTCGCCTTTCGCCTTTCGCCTTTCGCCTTTCGCCTTTCGCCTTTCGCCTTTCGCCTTTCACCTTCCGCCTTTCGCCTTTCGCCTTTCGCCTTTCGCCTTTCGCCGTTCGCCTTTCGCCTTTCGCCTTTCGCCTTTCGCCTTTCGCCTTTCGGCTTTCGACTTTCGCCTTTCGCCTTTCGCCTTTCGCCTTTCGCCTTTCGCCTTTCGCCTTACGCCTTTCGCCTTTCACCTTTCGCCTTTCACCTTTCGCCTTTCGCCTTTCGCCTTTCCCCTTTCGCCTTTCGCCTTTCGCCTTTCGCCTTTCGCCTTTCGCCTTTCGCCTTTCGCCTTTCGCCTTTCGCCTTTCGCCTTTCGACTTTCGCCCTTCGCCTTTCGTCTTTCGCCTTTCGCCTTTCGCAATTCGCCTTTAGCATTTTGAAATACAAATTTATAATTTCGAATTTTCCATTTCGCATTTTCAATTTCAACTTTTGTATTTTATCTTTTGAATATCGTTTTTTCTTTTGCTTTAGGCATTTCAAATTTCTCCATTTTTATTTCACCTTTCGCCTTTCGCCTTTCGCCTTTCGCCTTTTACATCTCGCCTTTCGCCTTTCGACTTTCGCCCTTCGCCTTTCGTCTTTCGCCTTTCGCAATTCGCCTTTAGCATTTTGAAATACAAATTTATAATTGTGAATTTTCCATTTCGCATTTTCAATTTCAACTTTTGTATTTTATCTTTTTAATATCGTTTTTTCTTTTGCTTCAGGCATTTTAAATTTCTCCATTTTCATTTCATGTTTTGAAAATCGTTTTTCCTTTTGCCTTCCGCCTTTCGCCTTTCGCCTTTCGCCTTCCGCTTTTCGCCTTTCGCCTTTCGCTTTTCGCCTTTCGCCTTTCGCCTTTCGCCTTTCGCCTTTCGCCTTTCGCCTTTCGCCTTCCGCCTTTCGCCTTTCGCCTTTCGCCTTTCGCCTTTCGCCTTTCGCCTTTCGCCTTTCGCCTTTCGCCTTTCTCCTTTCGCCTTTCGCCTTTCGCCTTTCGCCTTTCGCCTTTCGCCTTTCGCCTTTCGCCTTTCGCCTTTCGCCTTTCACCTTTCACCTTTCGCCTTTCGCCTTTCACCTTTAGCCTTTCGCCTTTCGCCTTTCGCCTTTTGCCTTTCGCCTTTCGACTTTCGCCCTTTGCCTTTCGACTTTCGCCTTTCGCATTTCGCCTTTAGCATTTTGAAATACAAATTTCTAATTTCTAATTTTCCATTTCGCATTTTCAATTTCAACTTTAGTATTTTCTCTTTTGAATATCGTTTTTTCTTTTGCTTTAGGCATTTTAAATTTCTCCATTTTTATTTCATGTTTTGAAAATCGTTTTTCATTTTGCCTAAGGCATTTTGACTTTTGCCTCTCGCCCCTCGCTTTCGCCTTTCGCCTTCTGCCTTCCGCCTTTCGCCTTTTACCTTTCGCCTTTCGCCTATCACCTTTCGCCTTTCGCCTTTCGCCTTTTGCCTTTCGAATTTCGCCCTTCGCCTTTCGTCTTTCGCCTTTCGCATTTCGCCTTTCACCTTCCGCCTTTCGCTTTTCGCCTTTCGACTTTCGCCCTTCGCCTTTCGTCTTTCGCCTTTCGCCTATCGCCTTTCACCTTTCGCCTTTCGCCTTTCACCTTTCGCCTTTCGCCTTTCGCCTTTTGCTTTTCGCCTTTCGACTTTCGCCCTTCGCCTTTCGTCTTTCGCCTTTCGCCTTTCGCCTTTCGCCTTTCGCCTTTCGCCTTTCGCCTTTCGCCTTTCGCCTTTCGCCTTTCGCCTTTCGCCTTTCGCCTTTCGCCTTTCGCCTTTCGCCTTTCGCCTTTCGCCTTTCGCCTTTCGCCTTTCGCCTTTCGCCTTTCGCCTTTCGCCTTTCGCCTTTCGCCTTTCGCCTTTCGCCTTTCGCTTTCGCATTCGCATTTCGCCTTTCGCCTTTCTCCTTTCGCCTTTCGCCATTCGCCTTCGCCTTTCGCCTTTCGACTTTCGCCTTTCGCCTTTCGCCTTTCGCCTTTCGAATTTCGCCTTTCGCCTTTCGCCTTTCGACTTTCGCCTTTCGCCTTTCGCCTTTCGCCTTTCGCCTTTCGCCTTTCGCCTTTCGCCTTTCGCCTTTCGCCTTTCGCCTTTCGCCTTTCGCCTTTCGCCTTTCGCCTTTCGCCTTTCGCCTTTCGCCTTTCGCCTTTCACCTTCCGCCTTTCGCCTTTCGCCTTTCGCCTTTCGCCTTTCGCCGTTCGCCTTTCGCCTTTCGCCTTTCGCCTTTCGCCTTTCGGCTTTCGACTTTCGCCTTTCGCCTTTCGCCTTTCGCCTTTCGCCTTTCGCCTTTCGCCTTTCGCCTTTCGCCTTACGCCTTTCGCCTTTTACCTTTCGCCTTTCACCTTCCGCCTTTCGCCTTTCGCCTTTTGCCTTTCGCCTTTCGCCTTTCGACTTTCGCCCTTCGCCTTTCGTCTTTCGCCTTTCGCATTTCGCCTTTCACCTTCCGCCTTTCGCCTTTCGCCTTTCGCCTTTCGCCTTTCGCCTTTCGCCTTACGCCTTTCGCCTTTCGCCTTTCGCCTTTCGCCTTTCGCCTTTCGCCTTTCGCCTTACGCCTTACGCCTTTCGCCTTTCGCCTTTCGCCTTTCGCCTTTCGCCTTTCGCCTTTCGCCTTTCGCCTTTCGCCTTTCGCCTTTCGCCTTTCGCCTTTCCCCTTTCGCCTTTCGCCTTTCGCCTTTCGCCTTTCGCCTTTCGCCTTTCGCCTTTCGCCTTTCGACTTTCGCCTTTCGCCTTTCGCCTTTCGCCTTTCACCTTCCGCCTTTCGCCTTTCGCCTTTCCCCTTTCGCCTTTCGCCTTTCGCCTTTCGCCTTTCGCCTTTCGCCTTTCACCTTCCGCCTTTCGCCTTTCGC
Organism: Dioctria rufipes; assembly: GCA_963924295.1. NCBI lineage: Eukaryota > Metazoa > Arthropoda > Insecta > Diptera > Asilidae > Dioctria > Dioctria rufipes. The sequence continues at coordinate 181,742 of CAWUPM010000846.1, forward strand.
CTTTCCCCTTTCGCCTTTCGCCTTTCGCCTTTCGCCTTTCGCCTTTCGCCTTTCGCTTTCGCCTTTCGCATTTCGCCTTTCGCCTTTCTCCTTTCGCCTTTCGCCATTCGCCTTCGCCTTTCGCCTTTCGCCTTTCGCCTTTCGCCTTTCGCCTTTCGCCTTTCGCCTTTCGCCTTTCGCCTTTCGCCTTTCGCCTTTCGCCTTTCACCTTCAGCCTTTCGCCTTTCGCCTTTCCCCTTTCGCCTTTCGCCTTTCGCCTTTCGCCTTTCGCCTTTCGCTTTCGCCTTTCGCATTTCGCCTTTCGCCTTTCTCCTTTCGCCTTTCGCCATTCGCCTTCGCCTTTCGCCTTTCGACTTTCGCCTTTCGCCTTTCGCCTTTCGCCTTTCGCCTTTCGCCTTTCGCCTTTCGCCTTTCGCCTTTCGCCTTTCGCCTTTCGCCTTTCGCCTTTCGCCTTTCGCCTTTCGCCTTTCGCCTTTCGCCTTTCGCCTTTCGCCTTTCGCCTTTCGCCTTTCGCCTTTCGCCTTTCACCTTCCGCCTTTCGCCTTTCGCCTTTCGCCTTTCGCCTTTCGCCTTTCGCCTTTCACCTTCCGCCTTTCGCCTTTCGCCTTTCCCCTTTCGCCTTTCGCCTTTCGCCTTTCGCCTTTCGCCTTTCGCCTTTCGCCTTTCGCCTTTCGCCTTTCACCTTCCGCCTTTCGCCTTTCGCCTTTCGCCTTTCGCCTTTCGCCTTTCGCCTTTCGCCTTTCGCCTTTCGCCTTTCACCTTCCGCCTTTCGCCTTTCGCCTTTCCCCTTTCGCCTTTCGCCTTTCGCCTTTCGCCTTTCGCCTTTCGCCTTTCACCTTCCGCCTTTCGCCTTTCGCGTTTCCCCTTTCGCCTTTCGCCTTTCGCCTTTCGCCTTTCGCCTTTCGCCTTTCGCCTTTCGCCTTTCGCCTTTCGCCTTTCGCCTTTCGCCTTTCGCTTTCGCCTTTCGCATTTCGCCTTTCGCCTTTCTCCTTTCGCCTTTCGCCATTCGCCTTCGCCTTTCGCCTTTCGACTTTCGCCTTTCGCCTTTCGCCTTTCGCCTTTCGCCTTTCGCCTTTCGCCTTTCGCCTTTCGCCTTTCGCCTTTCGCCTTTCGCCTTTCGCCTTTCGCCTTTCGCCTTTCGCCTTTCGCCTTTCGCCTTTCGCCTTTCGCCTTTCGCCTTTCACCTTCCGCCTTTCGCCTTTCGCCTTTCGCCTTTCGCCTTTCGCCTTTCACCTTCCGCCTTTCGCCTTTCGCCTTTCCCCTTTCGCCTTTCGCCTTTCGCCTTTCGCCTTTCGCCTTTCGCCTTTCGCCTTTCGCCTTTCGCCTTTCGCCTTTCGCCTTTCGCCTTTCGCCTTTCGACTTTCGCCTTTCGCCTTTCGCCTTTCACCTTTCGCCTTTCGCCTTTCGCCTTTCGCCTTTCACCTTTCGCCTTTCACCTTTCGCCTTTCGCCTTTCGCCTTTTGCCTTTCGCCTTTCGCCTTTCGACTTTCGCCCTTCGCCTTTCGTCTTTCGCCTTTCGCCTTTCGCAATTCGCCTTTAGCATTTTGAAATACAAATTTATAATTTCGAATTTTCCATTTCGCATTTTCAATTTCAACTTTTGTATTTTATCTTTTGAATATCGTTTTTTCTTTTGCTTTAGGCATTTCAAATTTCTCCATTTTTATTTCATGTTTTGAAAATCGTTTTTCCTTTTGCCTTAGGCATTTTGACTTTTGCCTCTCGCCCCTCGCCTTTCGCCTTTCGCTTTCCGCCTTTCGCCTTTCGCCTTTCGCCTTTCGCCTTTCGCCTTTCGCCTTTCGCCTTTCGCCATTCGCCTTTCGCCTTTCGCCTTTCGCCTTTCGCCTTTCACCTTTCACCTTTCGCCTTTCGCGTTTCACCTTTCGCCTTTCGCCTTTCGCCTTTAGCCTTTCGCCTTTCGCCTTTCGCCTTTCACCTTTCGCCTCTCGCCTTTCGCCTTTCGCCTTTGGCCTTTCGCTTTCGCCTTTCGCCTTTCGCCTTTCGCCTTTCGCCTTTCGCCTTTCGCCTTTCGCCATTCACCTTTCGCATTTCGACTTTCGCATTTCGCCTTTCGTCTTTCGCCTTTCGCATTTCGCCTTTAGCCTTTTGAAATACGAATCTATAATTTCGAATTTTCCATTTCGCATTTTCAATTTCAACTTTTGTATTTTATATTTTGAATATAGTTTTTTCTTTTGTTTTAGGCATTTCAAATTTCTCCATTTTTATTTCATGTTTTGAAAATCGTTTTTCCTTTTGCCTTAGGCATTTTGAATTTGCCTCTCGCCCCTCGCCTTTCGCCTTTCGCCTTCCGCCTTTCGCCTTTCGCCTTTCGCCTTTCGCCTTTCGCCTTTCGCCTTTCGCCTTTCGCCTTTCGCCTTTCGCCTTTCGCCTTTCACCTTCCGCCATTCGCCTTCCGCCTTTCGCCTTTCGCCTTTCGCCTTTCGCCTTTCGCCTTTCGCGTTTCGCCTTTCGCCTTTCGCCTTTCGCCTTTCGCCTTTCGCCTTTCGCCTTTCCCCTTTCGCCTTTCGCGTTTCGCCTTTCGACTTTCGCCCTTCGCCTTTCGTCTTTCGCCTTTCGCCTTTCGCAATTCGCCTTTAGCATTTTGAAATACAAATTTATAATTTCGAATTTTCCATTTCGCATTTTCAATTTCAACTTTTGTATTTTATCTTTTGAATATCGTTTTTTCTTTTGCTTTAGGCATTTCAAATTTCTCCATTTTTATTTCACCTTTCGCCTTTCGCCTTTTACATCTCGCCTTTCGCCTTTCGACTTTCGCCCTTCGCCTTTCGTGTTTCGCCTTTCGCAATTCGCCTTTAGCATTTTGAAATACAAATTTATAATTGTGAATTTTCCATTTCGCATTTTCAATTTCAACTTTTGTATTTTATCTTTTGAATATCGTTTTTTCTTTTGCTTCAGGCATTTTAAATTTCTCCATTTTCATTTCATGTTTTGAAAATCGTTTTTCCTTTTGCCTTCCGCCTTTCGCCTTTCGCCTTCCGCTTTTCGCCTTTCGCCTTTCGCTATTCGCCTTTCGCCTTTCGCCTTTCGCCTTTCGCCTTTCGCCTTTCGCCTTTCGCCTTTCGCCTTCCGCCTTTCGCCTTTCGCCTTTCGCCTTTCGCCTTTCGCCTTTCGCCTTTCGCCTTTCGCCTTTCTCCTTTCGCCTTTCGCCTATCGCCTTTCGCCTTTCGCCTTTCGCCTTTCGCCTTTCGCCTTTCACCTTTCACCTTTCGCCTTTCGCCTTTCACCTTTCGCCTTTCGCCTTTCGCCTTTCGCCTTTTGCCTTTCGCCTTTCGACTTTCGCCCTTCGCCTTTCGACTTTCGCCTTTCGCATTTCGCCTTTAGCATTTTGAAATACAAATTTCTAATTTCTAATTTTCCATTTCGCATTTTCAATTTCAACTTTAGTATTTTATCTTTTGAATATCGTTTTTTCTTTTGCTTTAGGCATTTTGAATTTCTCCATTTTTATTTCATGTTTTGAAAATCGTTTTTCATTTTGCCTAAGGCATTTTGACTTTTGCCTCTCGCCGTTCGCCTTTCGCCTTTCGCCTTCCGCCTTTCGAATTTCGCCTTTCGCCTTCCGCCTTCCGCCTTTCGCCTTTTACCTTTCGCCTTTCGCCTATCACCTTTCGCCTTTCGCCTTTCGCCTTTCGCCTTTCGCCTTTCGCCTTTCGCCTTTCGCCTTTCGCCTTTCGCCTTTCACCTTCCGCCATTCGCCTTCCGCCTTTCGCCTTTCGCCTTTCACCTTCCGCCTTTCGCTTTCGCCTTTCGCCTTTCGCCTTTCGCCGTTCGCCTTTCGCCTTTCGCCTTTCGCCTTTCGCCTTTCGCCTTACGCCTTTCGCCTTTCGCCTTTCGCCTTTCGCCTTTCGCCTTTCGCCTTTCACCTTTCGCCTTTCGCCTCTCACCTTTCGCCTTTCGCCTTTCGCCTTTCGCCTTTCGCCTTTCGCCTTTCGCCTTTCGCCTTTCGCCTTTCGCCTTTCGCCTTTCGCCTTACGCCTTTCGCCTTTCGCCTTTCGCCTTTCGCCTTTCGCCTTTCGCCTTTCGCCTTTCGCCTTTCGCCTTTCTCCTTTCGCCTTTCTCCTTTCGCCTTTCGCCTTTCGCCTTTCGCCTTTCGCCTTTCGCCTTTCGCCTTTCGCCTTACGCCTTTCGCCTTTCGCCTTTCGCCTTTCGCCTTTCACCTTTCACATTTCGCCTTTCGCCTTTCGCCTTTCACCTTTCGCCTTTCGCCTTTCGCCTTTTGCCTTTCGCCTTTCGCCTTTCGACTTTCGCCCTTCGCCTTTCGACTTTCGCCTATCGCATTTCGCCTTTAGCATTTTGAAATACAAATTACTAATTTCTAATTTTCCATTTCGCATTTTCAATTTCAACTTTAGTATTTTATCTTTTGAATATCGTTTTTTCATTTTGCCTTAGGCATTTTGACTTTTGCCTCTCGCCCTTCGCCTTTCGCCTTTCGCCTTCCGCCTTTCGAATTTCGCCTTTCGCCTTCCGCCTTCCGCCTTTCGCCTTTTTCCTTTCGCCTTTCGCCTATCACCTTTCGCCTTTCGCCTTTCGCCTTTTGCCTTTCGCCTTTCGATTTTCGACTTTCGCCCTTCGCCTTTCGTCTTTCGCCTTTCGCATTTCGCCTTTCACCTTCCGCCTTTCGCCTTTCGCCTTTCGCCTTTCGCCTTTCGCCTTTCGCCTTTCGCCTTTCACCTTTCGCCTTTCGCCTCTCACCTTTCGCCTTTCGCCTTTCGCCTTTCGCCTTTCGCCTTTCGCCTTTCGCCTTTCGCCTTTCGCCTTTCGCCTTTCACCTTTCGCCTTTCGCCTTTCACCTTTCGCCTTTCGCCTTTCGCCTTTTGCATTTCGCCTTTCGCCTTTCGAGTTTCGCCCTTCGCCTTTCGTCTTTTGCCTTTCGCAATTCGCCTTTAGCATTTTGAAATACAAATTTATAATTGTGAATTTTCCATTTCGCATTTTCAATTTCAACTTTTGTATTTTATCTTTTGAATATCGTTTTTTCTTTTGCTTTAGGCATTTTAAATTTCTCAATTTTTATTTCATGTTTTGAAAATCGTTTTTCATTTTGCCTTAGGCATTTTGACTTTTGCCTTTCGCCCTTCGCCTTTCGCCTTTCGCCTTCCGCCTTTCGCCTTTCGCCCTTCGCCTTTCGTCTTTCGCCTTTCGTCTTTCGCCTTTCGCATTTCGCCTTTCACCTTCCGCCTTTCGCCTTTCGCCTTTCGACTTTCGCCCTTCGCCTTTCGTCTTTCGCCTTTCGCCTTTCGCCTTTCACCTTTCGCTTTTCGCCTTTCACCTTTCGCCTTTCGCCTTTCGCCTTTTGCCTTTCGCCTTTCGCCTTTCGACTTTCGCCCTTCGCCTTTCGCCTTTCACCTTCCGCCTTTCGCCTTTCGCCTTTCACCTTTCGCCTTTCGTATTTCGCCTTTCGCCTTTCGCCTTTCGCCTGTCGCCTTTCGCCTTTCGCCTTTCGCCTTTCGCCTTTCGCCTTTCGCCTTTCGCCTTTCGCCTTTCGCCTTTCGCCTTTCGCCTTTCACCTTTCGCCTTTCGCAATACGCCTTTAGCATTTTGAAATACAAATTTATAATTTCGAATTTTCCATTTCGCATTTTCAATTTCAACTTTTGTATTTTATCTTTTGAATATCGTTTTTTCTTTTGCTTTAGGCATTTTAAATTTCTCCATTTTCATTTCATGTTTTGAAAATCGTTTTTCCTTTTGCCTTCCGCTTTTCGCCTTTCTCCTTTCGCATTTCGCCTTTCGCCTTTCGCCTTTCGCCTTTCGCCTTTCGCCTTTCGCCTTTCGCCTTTCACCTTCCGCCTTCCGCCTTTCGCCTTTCCCCTTTCGCCTTTCGCCTTTCGCCTTTCGCCTTTCGCCTTTCGCCTTTCGCCTTTCGCCTTTCGCCTTTCGCCTTTCGCTTTTCGCCTTTCGCCTTTCGCCTTTCCCCTTTCGCCTTTCGCCTTTCGCCTTTCGCCTTTCGCCTTTCGCCTTTCGCCTTTCGCCTTTCGCCTTTCGCCTTTCGCCTTTCGCCTTTCGCCTTTCGCCTTTCGCCTTACGCCTTTCGCCTTTCGCCTTTCACCTTCCGCCTTTCGCCTTTCGCCTTTCGCCTTTCCCCTTTCGCCTTTCGCCCTTCGCCTTTCGCCTTTCGCCTTTCGCCTTTCGCCTTTCGCCTTTCGCCTTTCGCCTTTCGCCTTTCGCCTTTCGCCTTTCGCCTTTCGCCTTTCACCTTTCGCCTTTCAACTTTCGCCTTTCGCCTTTCGCCTTTTGCCTTTCGCCTTTCGCCTTTCGACTTTCGCCCTTCGCCTTTCGTCTTTCGCCTTTCGCCTTTCGCAATTCGCCTTTAGCATATTGAAATACAAATTTATAATTTCGAATTTTCCATTTCGCATTTTCAATTTCAACTTTTGTATTTTATCTTTTGAATATCGTTTTTTCTTTTGCTTTAGGCATTTCAAATTTCTCCATTTTTATTTCATGTTTTGAAAATCGTTTTTCCTTTTGCCTTAGGCATTTTGACTTTTGCCTCTCGCCCCTCGCTTTCGCCTTTCGCCTTCCGCCTTTCGCCTTTCGCCTTTCGCCTTTCGCCTTTCGCCTTTCGCCTTTCGCCTTTCGCCTTTCGCCTTTCGCCTTTCGCCTTTCGCCTTTCGCCTTTCGCCTTTCGCCTTTCGCCTTTCGCCTTTCGCCTTTCGCCTTTCGCCTTTCACCTTTCACCTTTCGCCTTTCGCCTTTCACCTTTCGCCTTTCGCCTTTCGCCTTTCGCCTTTCGCCTTTCGCTTTCGCCTTTCGCCTTTCACCTTTCGCCTTTCGCCTTTCGCCTTTCGCCTTTCGCCTTTCGCCTTTCGCCTTTCGCTTTCTCCTTTCGCCTTTCGCCTTTCGCCTTTCGCCTTTCGCCATTCGCCTTTCGCATTTCGACTTTCGCACTTCGCCTTTCGTCTTTCGCCTTTCGCATTTCGCCTTTAGCCTTTTGAAATACGAATCTATAATTTCAAATTTTCCATTTCGCATTTTCAATTTCAACTTTTGTATTTTATATTTTGAATATCGTTTTTTCTTTTGCTTTAGGCATTTCAAATTTCTCCATTTTTATTTCATGTTTTGAAAATCGTTTTTCCTTTTGCCTTAGGCATTTTGAATTTGCCTCTCGCCCCTCGCCTTTCGCCTTTCGCCTTCCGCCTTTCGCCTTGCGCCTTTCGCCTTTCGCCTTTCGACTTTCGCCTTTCACCTTTCGCCTTTCGCCTTTCGCCTTTCGCCTTTCGCCTTTCGCCTTTCGCCTTTCGCCTTTCGCCTTTCGCCTTTCGCCTTTCGCCTTTCGCCTTTCGCATTTCGCCTTTCGCCTTTCTCCTTTCGCCTTTCGCCATTCGCCTTCGCCTTTCGCCTTTCGCCTTTCGCCTTTCGCCTTTCGCCTTTCGCCTTTCGCCTTTCGCCTTTCGCCTTTCGCCTTTCACCTTCCGCCATTCGCCTTCCGCCTTTCGCCTTTCGCCTTTCGCCTTTCGCCTTTCGCCTTTCGCCTTTCGCCTTTCGCCTTTCGCCTTTCGCCTTTCGCCTTTCGCCTTACGCCTTTCGCCTTTCGCCTTTCACCTTCCGCCTTTCGCCTTTCGCCTTTCGCCTTTCCCCTTTCGCCTTTCGCCCTTCGCCTTTCGCCTTTCGCCTTTCGCCTTTCGCCTTTCGCCTTTCGCCTTTCGCCTTTCGCCTTTCGCCTTTCGCCTTTCGCCTTTCACCTTTCGCCTTTCAACTTTCGCCTTTCGCCTTTCGCCTTTTGCCTTTCGCCTTTCGCCTTTCGACTTTCGCCCTTCGCCTTTCGTCTTTCGCCTTTCGCCTTTCGCCTTTCGCCTTTCGCCTTACGCCTTTCGCCTTTCGCCTTTCACCTTCCGCCTTTCGCCTTTCGCCTTTCGCCTTTCGCCTTTCGCCTTTCGCCTTTCGCCTTTCGCCTTTCGCCTTTCGCCTTTCGCCTTTCGCCTTTCGCCTTACGCCTTTCGCCTTTCGCCTTTCGCCTTTCGCCTTTCGCCTTTCGCCTTTCGCCTTTCGCCTTTCGCCTTTCGCCTTTCGCCTTTCGCCTTACGCCTTTCGCCTTTCGCCTTTCACCTTCCGCCTTTCGCCTTTCGCCTTTCGCCTTTCCCCTTTCGCCTTTCGCCCTTCGCCTTTCGCCTTTCGCCTTTCGCCTTTCGCCTTTCGCCTTTCGCCTTTCGCCTTTCGCCTTTCGCCTTTCGCCTTTCCCCTTTCGCCTTTCGCCCTTCGCCTTTCGCCTTTCGCCTTTCGCCTTTCGCCTTTCGCCTTTCGCCTTTCGCCTTTCACCTTTCGCCTTTCAACTTTCGCCTTTCAACTTTCGCCTTTCACCTTCCGCCTTTCGCCTTTCGCCTTTCGCCTTTCCCCTTTCGCCTTTCGCCCTTCGCCTTTCGCCTTTCGCCTTGCGCCTTTCGCCTTTCGCCTTTCGACTTTCGCCTTTCACCTTTCGCCTTTCGCCTTTCGCCTTTCGCCTTTCGCCTTTCGCCTTTCGCCTTTCGCCTTTCGCCTTTCGCCTTTCGCCTTTCGCCTTTCGCCTTTCGCCTTTCGCCTTTCGCCTTTCGCCTTTCGCCTTTCGCCTTTCGCCTTTCACCTTTCACCTTTCGCCTTTCGCCTTTCACCTTTCGCCTTTCGCCTTTCGCCTTTCGCCTTTCGCCTTTCGCTTTCGCCTTTCGCCTTTCACCTTTCGCCTTTCGCCTTTCGCCTTTCGCCTTTCGCCTTTCGCCTTTCGCCTTTCGCTTTCTCCTTTCGCCTTTCGCCTTTCGCCTTTCGCCTTTCGCCATTCGCCTTTCGCATTTCGACTTTCGCACTTCGCCTTTCGTCTTTCGCCTTTCGCATTTCGCCTTTAGCCTTTTGAAATACGAATCTATAATTTCAAATTTTCCATTTCGCATTTTCAATTTCAACTTTTGTATTTTATATTTTGAATATCGTTTTTTCTTTTGCTTTAGGCATTTCAAATTTCTCCATTTTTATTTCATGTTTTGAAAATCGTTTTTCCTTTTGCCTTAGGCATTTTGAATTTGCCTCTCGCCCCTCGCCTTTCGCCTTTCGCCTTCCGCCTTTCGCCTTGCGCCTTTCGCCTTTCGCCTTTCGACTTTCGCCTTTCACCTTTCGCCTTTCGCCTTTCGCCTTTCGCCTTTCGCCTTTCGCCTTTCGCCTTTCGCCTTTCGCCTTTCGCCTTTCGCCTTTCGCCTTTCGCCTTTCGCATTTCGCCTTTCGCCTTTCGCCTTTCCCCTTTCGCCTTTCGCCTTTCGCCTTTCGCCTTTCGCCTTTCGCCTTTCGCCTTTCGCCTTTCGCCTTTCGCCTTTCGCCTTTCGCCTTTCGCCTTTCGCCTTTCGCCTTTCGTCTTTCGACTTTCGCCTTTCGCCTTTCGCCTTTCGCCTTTCGCCTTTCGCCTTTGGCCTTTGGCCTTTCACCTTTCGCCTTTCGCCTTTCACCTTTCGCCTTTCGCCTTTCACCTTTCGCCTTTTGCATCTCGCCTTTCGCCTTTCGACTTTCGCCCTTCGCCTTTCGTCTTTCGCCTTTCGCAATTCGCCTTTAGCATTTTGAAATACAAATTTATAATTGTGAATTTTCCATTTCGCATTTTCAATTTCAACTTTTGTATTTTATCTTTTGAATATCGTTTTTTCTTTTGCTTTAGGCATTTTAAATTTCTCCATTTTCATTTCATGTTTTGAAAATCGTTTTTCATTTTGCCTTCCGCTTTTCGCCTTTCGCCTTTCGCCTTTCGCCTTCCGCTTTTCGCCTTTCGCCTTTCGCTTTTCGCCTTTCGCCTTTCGCCTTTCGCCTTTCGCCTTTCGCCTTTCGCCTTTCGCCTTTCGCCTTACGCCTTTCGCCTTTCGCCTTTCGCCTTTCGCCTTTCGCCTTTCGCCTTTCGCCTTTCGCCTTTCGCCTTTCTCCTTTCGCCTTTCTCCTTCCGCCTTTCGCCTTTCGCCTTTCGCCTTTCGCCTTTCGCCTTTCGCCTTTCGCCTTACGCCTTTCGCCTTTCGCCTTTCGCCTTTCGCCTTTCACCTTTCACATTTCGCCTTTCGCCTTTCGCCTTTCACCTTTCGCCTTTCGCCTTTCGCCTTTTGCCTTTCGCCTTTCGCCTTTCGACTTTCGCCCTTCGCCTTTCGACTTTCGCCTATCGCATTTCGCCTTTAGCATTTTGAAATACAAATTACTAATTTCTAATTTTCCATTTCGCATTTTCAATTTCAACTTTAGTATTTTATCTTTTGAATATCGTTTTTTCATTTTGCCTTAGGCATTTTGACTTTTGCCTCTCGCCCTTCGCCTTTCGCCTTTCGCCTTCCGCCTTTCGAATTTCGCCTTTCGCCTTCCGCCTTCCGCCTTTCGCCTTTTTCCTTTCGCCTTTCGCCTATCACCTTTCGCCTTTCGCCTTTCGCCTTTTGCCTTTCGCCTTTCGATTTTCGACTTTCGCCCTTCGCCTTTCGTCTTTCGCCTTTCGCATTTCGCCTTTCACCTTCCGCCTTTCGCCTTTCGCCTTTCGCCTTTCGCCTTTCGCCTTTCGCCTTTCGCCTTTCACCTTTCGCCTTTCGCCTCTCACCTTTCGCCTTTCGCCTTTCGCCTTTCGCCTTTCGCCTTTCGCCTTTCGCCTTTCGCCTTTCGCCTTTCGCCTTTCACCTTTCGCCTTTCGCCTTTCACCTTTCGCCTTTCGCCTTTTGCATTTCGCCTTTCGCCTTTCGAGTTTCGCCCTTCGCCTTTCGTCTTTTGCCTTTCGCAATTCGCCTTTAGCATTTTGAAATACAAATTTATAATTGTGAATTTTCCATTTCGCATTTTCAATTTCAACTTTTGTATTTTATCTTTTGAATATCGTTTTTTCTTTTGCTTTAGGCATTTTAAATTTCTCAATTTTTATTTCATGTTTTGAAAATCGTTTTTCATTTTGCCTTAGGCATTTTGACTTTTGCCTTTCGCCCTTCGCCTTTCGCCTTTCGCCTTCCGCCTTTCGCCTTTCGCCCTTCGCCTTTCGTCTTTCGCCTTTCGTCTTTCGCCTTTCGCATTTCGCCTTTCACCTTCCGCCTTTCGCCTTTCGCCTTTCGACTTTCGCCCTTCGCCTTTCGTCTTTCGCCTTTCGCCTTTCGCCTTTCACCTTTCGCTTTTCGCCTTTCACCTTTCGCCTTTCGCCTTTCGCCTTTTGCCTTTCGCCTTTCGCCTTTCGACTTTCGCCCTTCGCCTTTCGCCTTTCACCTTCCGCCTTTCGCCTTTCGCCTTTCACCTTTCGCCTTTCGTATTTCGCCTTTCGCCTTTCGCCTTTCGCCTTTCGCCTTTCGCCTTTCGCCTTTCGCCTTTCGCCTTTTGCCTTTCGCCTTTCGCCTTTCGCCTTTCGCCTTTCGCCTTTCGCCTTTCGCCTTTCGCCTTTCGCCTTTCGCCTTTCGCCTTTCGCCTTTCGCCGTTCGCCTTTCGCCTTTCGCCTTTCGACTTTCGCCCTTCGCCTTTCGCCTTTCACCTTCCGCCTTTCGCCTTTCGCCTTTCACCTTTCGCCTTTCGCCTTTCGCCTTTCGCCTTTCGCCTTTCGCCTTTCGCCTTTCGCCTTTCGCCTTTCGCCTTTCGCCTTTCGCCTTTCGCCTTTCGCCTTTCGCCTTTCGCCTTTCGCCTTTCGCCTTTCGCCTTTCGCCTTTCGCCTTTCGCCTTTCGCCTTTCGCCTTTGGCCTTTCGCCTTTCGCCATTCGCCTTTCGCCTTTCGACAATCGCCCTTCGCCTTTCGTCTTTCGTCTTTCGCATTTCGCCTTTAGCCTTTTGAAATACGAATTTATAATTTCGAATTTTCCATTTCGCATTTTCAATTTCAACTTTTGTATTTTATCTTTTGAATATCGTTTTTTCTTTTGCTTTAGGCATTTTAAATTTCTCCATTTTTATTTCATGTGTTGAAAATCGTTTTTCCTTTTGCCTTAGGCATTTTGACTTTTGCCTCTCGCCCTTCACCTTTCGACTTTCGCCTTTCGCCTTCCGTCTTTCGCCTTTCGCCTTTCGCCTTTCGCCTTTCGCCTTTCGCCTTTCACTTTTCGCTATTCGCCTTTCAACTTTCGCCTTTCGCCTTTCGCCTTTCGCCTTTCGCCTTTCGCCTTTCGCCTTTCGCCTTTCACCTTCCGCCTTTCGCCTTTCGCCTTTCGCCTTTCGCCTTTCGCCTTTCGCCTTTCGCCTTTCGCCTTTCGCCTTTCGCCTTTCGCCTTTCGCCTTTCGCCTTTCGCCTTTCACCTTTCGCCTTTCGCCTTTCACCTTTCGCCTTTCGCCTTTCGCCTTTCGCCTTTCGCCTTTCGCCTTTCGCCTTTCACCTTCCGCCTTTCGCCTTTCGCCTTTCGCCTTTCGCCTTTCGCCTTTCGCCTTTCGCCTTTCGCCTTTCGCCTTTCGCCTTTCGCCTTTCACCTTTCGCCTTTCGCCTTTCACCTTTCGCCTTTCACCTTTCGCCTTTCGCCTTTCACCTTTCGCCTTTTGCATTTCGCATTTCGCCTTTCGACTTTCGCCCTTCGCCTTTCGTCTTTTGCCTTTCGCAATTCGCCTTTAGCATTTTGAAATACAAATTTATAATTGTGAATTTTCCATTTCGCATTTTCAATTTTAACTTTTGTATTTTATCTTTTGAATATCGTTTTTTCTTTTGCTTTAGGCATTTTAAATTTCTCCATTTTCATTTCATGTTTTGAAAATCGTTTTTCCTTTTGCCTTCCGCTTATCGCCTTTCGCCTTTCGCCTTCCGCTTTTCGCCTTTCGCCTTTCGCATTTCGCCTTTCGCCTTTCGCCTTTCGCCTTCCGCCTTTCGCCTTTCGCCTTTCGCCTTCCGCCTTTCGCCTTTCGCCTTTTGCCTTTCGCCTTTCGCCTTTCGCCTTTCTCCTTTCGCCTTTCGCCTTTCGCCTTTCGCCTTTCGCCTTTCACCTTTCGCCTTTCGCCTTTCGCCTTTCACCTTTCGCCTTTCGCCTTTCGCCTTTTGCCTTTCGCCTTTCGCCTTTCGACTTTCGCCCTTCGCCTTTCGTCTTTCGCCTTTCGCATTTCGCCTTTAGCATTTTGAAATACAAATTTATAACTTATAATTTTCCATTTCGCCTTTTTAATTTCAACTTTAGTATTTTATCTTTTGAATATCGTTTTTTCTTTTGCTTTAGGCATTTTAAATTTCTCAATTTTTATTTCATGTTTTGAAAATCGTTTTTCATTTTGCCTTAGGCATTTTGACTTTTGCCTCTCGCCCTTCGCCTTTCGCCTTTCGCCTTTCGCCTTTCGCCTTTCGCATTTCGCCTTTCGCCTTTCGTCTTTCGCCATCCGCCTTTCGCCTTTCGCCTTCCGCCTTTCGCCTTTCGCCTTTTGCCTTTCGCCTTTCGCTTTTCGCCTTTCTCCTTTCGCCTTTCGCCTTTTGCCTTTCGCCTTTCGCCTTTCGCCTTTCACCTTTCGCCTTTCGCCTTTCGCCTTTCACCTTTCGCCTTTCGCCTTTTGCCTTTCACCTTTCGCCTTTCGACTTTCGCCCTTCGCCTTTCGTCTTTCGCCTTTCGCATTTCGCCTTTAGCATTTTGAAATACAAATTTATAACTTATAATTTTCCATTTCGCCTTTTTAATTTCAACTTTAGTATTTTATCTTTTGAATATCGTTTTTTCTTTTGCTTTAGGCATTTTAAATTTCTCAATTTTTATTTCATGTTTTGAAAATCGTTTTTCATTTTGCCTTAGGCATTTTGACTTTTGCCTCTCGCCCTTCGCCTTTCGCCTTTCGCCTTTCGCCTTTCGCCTTTCGCCTTTCGCCTTTCGCATTTCGCCTTTCGCCTTTCGCCTTTCGCCTTCCGCCTTTCGCCTTTCGCCTTTCGCCTTTCACGTTCCATCTTTCGCCTTTCGCCTTTCACCTTTCGCCTTTCGCCTTTCGCCTTTCGCCTTTCGCCTTTCGCCTTTCGCCTTTCGCCTTTCGCCTTTCGCCTTTCGCTTTTCGCCTTTCGCCTTTCGCCTTTCGCCTTTCACTTTTCGCCTTTCGCCTTTCGCCTTTCACGTTCAGCCTGTCGCCTTTCGCCTTTCGCCTTTTGCCTTTCGCATTTCGCCTTTCACATTCCGCCTTTCGCCTTTCGCCTTTCGCCTTTCGCCTTTCGCCTTTCACCTTCCGCCATTCGCCTTTCGCCTTTCGCCTTTCGCCTTTCGCCTTTCGCCTTTCGCCTTTCGCCTTTCGCCTTTCGCCTTTCGCCTTTCGCCTTTCGCCTTTCGTCTTTCGCCTTTCGCCTTTCGCCTTTCGCCTTTCGCCTTTCGCCTTTCGCCTTTAGCCTTTCGCCTTTCACTTTTCGCCTTTCGCCTTTCGCCTTTCGCCTTTCACGTTCAGCCTGTCGCCTTTCGCCTTTCGCCTTTCGCCTTTCGCCTTTCACCTTCCGCCATTTGCCTTTCGCCTTTCGCCTTTCGCCTTTCGCCTTTCGCCTTTCGCCTTTCGCCTTTCGCCTTTCGGCTTTCGCCTTTCGCCTTTCGCCTTTCGCCTTTCGCCTTTCGCCTTTCGCCTTTCGCCTTTCGCCTTTCGCCTTTCGCCTTCCGCCTTTCGCCTTTCGCATTTCGCCTTTAGCCTTTTGAAATACGAATTTATAATTTCGAATTTTCCATTTCGAATTTTCAATTTCAAATTTTGTATTTTATCTTTTGAATATCGTTTTTTCTTTTGCTTTAGGCATTTTAAATTTCTCCATTTTCATTTCATGTTTTGAAAATCGGTTTTCCTTTTGCCTTAGGCATTTTGACTTTTGCCTCTCGCCCTTCGCCTTTCGCCTTTCGCCTTTCGCCTATCGCCTTCCGCTTTTCACCTTTCGCCTTTCGCCTTCCGCTTTTCACCTTTCGCCTTTCGCCTTTCGCCTTTCACTTTCCGCCTTTCGCCTTTCGCCTTTCGCCTTTCGCCTTTCGCCTTTCGCCTTTCACCTTCCGCCATTCGCCTTTCGCCTTTCGCCTTTCGCCTTTCGCCTTTCGCCTTTCGCCTTTCGTCTTTCGCCTTTCGCCTTTCGCCTTTCGCCTTTCGCCTTTCACTTTTCGCCTTTCGCCTTTCGCCTTTCGCCTTTCACTTTCCGCCTTTCGCCTTTCGCCTTTCGCCTTTCACCTTCCGCCATTCGCCTTTCGCCTTTCGCCTTTCGCCTTTCGCCTTTCGCCTTTTGCCTTTCGCCTTTCGCCTTTCGCCTTTCGCCTTTCGCCTTTCGCCTTTCGTCTTTCGCCTTTCGCTTTCGCCTTTCGCCTTTCGTCTTTCGCCTTTCGCATTTCGCCTTTCACCTTTCGCCTTTCGCCTTTCGCCTTCCGCCTTTCACCTTTCGCCTTTCGCTTTTCGCCTTTCGCCTTTCGCCTTTCGCCTTCCGCCTTTCGCCTTTCGCCTTTCACCTTCCGCCATTCGCCTTTCGCCTTTCGCCTTTCTCCTTCCGCCTTTCGCCCTTCGCCTTTCGCCTTTCGCCTTTCGCCTTTCGCCTTTCGCCTTTCGCCTTTCGCCTTTCGCCTTTCGCCTTTCGCCTTTCGCCTTTCGCCTTTCGCCTTTCGCCTTTCGCCTTTCGCCTTCCGCCTTTCGCCTTTCGCCTTTCGCCTTTCACCTTCCGCCTTTCGCCTTTCGCCTTTCGCCTTTCGCCTTTCGCCTTTCGCCTTTCACCTTCCGCCTCTCGCCTTTCGCCTTTCGCCTTTCGCCTTTCGCCTTTCGCCTTTCGCCTTTCGCCTTTCGCCTTTCGCCTTTCCCCTTTGGCCTTTCGCCTTTCGCCTTTCGCCTCTCACCTTCCGCTTTTCGCCTTTCGCCTTTCGCCTTTCGCCTTTCGCCTTTCACCTTCCGCCTGTCGCCTTTCGCCTTTCGCCTTTCGCCTTTCGCCTTTCGCCTTTTCCCTTTGGCCTTTCGCCTTTCGCCTTTCGCCTTTCGCCATTCGCTTTCGCCTTTCGCCTTTCGCCTTTCGCATTTCGCCTTTAGCCTTTTGAAATACGAATTTATAATTTCGAATTTTCCATTTCGAATTTTCAATTTCAACTTTTGTATTTTATCTTTTGAATATCGTTTTTTCTTTTGCTTTAGGCATTTTAAATTTCTCCATTTTTATTTCATGTTTTGAAAATCGTTTTTCCTTTTGACTTAGGCATTTTGAATTTTGCCTCTCGCCCTTCGCCTTTCGACTTTCTCCTTTCGCCTTTCGCCTTTCGCCTTACGCCTTTCGACTTTCGCCTTTCGCCTTTCGCCTTACGCCTTTCGCCTTTCGCCTTTCGCCTTTCGCCTTTCGCCTTTCGCCTTTCGCCTTTCGCTTTTCGCCTTTCGCCTTTCGCCTTTCGCCTTTCGCCTTTCGCGTTTCGCCTTTCACCTTCCGCTATTCGCCTTTCGCCTTTCGCCTTTCACCATCCGCCTTTCGCCTTTCGCCTTTCGCCTTTCGCCTTTCGCCTTTCGCCTTTCACCTTTCGCCTTTCGCCTCTCACCTTTCGCCTTTCGCCTTTCGCCTTTCGCCTTTCGCCTTTCGCCTTTCACCTTTCGCCTTTCGCCTTTCACCTTTCGCCTTTCGCCTTTTGCATTTCGCCTTTCGCCTTTCGACTTTCGCCCTTCGCCTTTCGTCTTTTGCCTTTCGCAATTCGCCTTTAGCATTTTGAAATACAAATTTATAATTGTGAATTTTCCATTTCGCATTTTCAATTTCAACTTTTGTATTTTATCTTTTGAATATCGTTTTTTCTTTTGCTTTAGGCATTTTAAATTTCTCAATTTTTATTTCATGTTTTGAAAATCGTTTTTCATTTTGCCTTAGGCATTTTGACTTTTGCCTTTCGCCCTTCGCCTTTCGCATTTCGCCTTCCGCCTTTCGCCTTTCGCCCTTCGCCTTTCGTCTTTCGCCTTTCGCATTTCGCCTTTCACCTTCCGCCTTTCGCCTTTCGCCTTTCGACTTTCGCCCTTCGCCTTTCGTCTTTCGCCTTTCGCCTTTCGCCTTTCACCTTTCGCTTTTCGCCTTTCACCTTTCGCCTTTCGCCTTTCGCCTTTCGCCTTTCGCCTTTCGACTTTCGCCCTTCGCCTTTCGCCTTTCACCTTCCGCCTTTCGCCTTTCGCCTTTCACCTTTCGCCTTTCGCCTTTCGCCTTTCGCCTTTCGCCTTTCGCCTTTCGCCTTTCGCCTTTCGCCTTTCGCCTTTCGCCTTTCGCCTTTCGCCTTTTGGCTTTCGCCTTTCGCCTTTCGCCTTTCGCCTTTCGCCTTTCGCCTTTCGCCTTTCGCCTTTCGCCTTTCGCCTTTCGCCTTTCGCCTTTCGCCTTTCGCCTTTCGCCTTTCACCTTCCGCCTTTCGCCTTTCGCCTTTCACCTTTCGCCTTTCGCCTTTCGCCTTTCGCCTTTCGCCTTTCGCCTTTCGCCTTTCGCCTTTCGCCTTTCGCCTTTCGCCTTTCGCCTTTCGCCCTTCGCCTTTCGCCTTTCGCCTTTCGCCATTCGCCTTTCGCCTTTCGACAATCGCCCTTCGCCTTTCGTCTTTCGTCTTTCGCATTTCGCCTTTAGCCTTTTGAAATACGAATTTATAATTTCGAATTTTCCATTTCGCATTTTCAATTTCAACTTTTGTATTTTATCTTTTGAATATCGTTTTTTCTTTTGCTTTAGGCATTTTAAATTTCTCCATTTTTATTTCATGTGTTGAAAATCGTTTTTCCTTTTGCCTTAGGCATTTTGACTTTTGCCTCTCGCCCTTCACCTTTCGACTTTCGCCTTTCGCCTTCCGTCTTTCGCCTTTCGCCTTTCGCCTTTCGCCTTTCGCCTTTCGCCTTTCACTTTTCGCTATTCGCCTTTCAACTTTCGCCTTTCGCCTTTCGCCTTTCGCCTTTCGCCTTTCGCCTTTCGCCTTTCGCCTTTCACCTTCCGCCTTTCGCCTTTCGCCTTTCGCCTTTCGCCTTTCGCCTTTCGCCTTTCGCCTTTCACCTTTCGCCTTTCGCCTTTCGCCTTTCGCCTTTCGCCTTTCACCTTTCGCCTTTCGCCTTTCACCTTTCGCCTTTCGCCTTTCGCCTTTCGCCTTTCGCCTTTCACCTTCCGCCTTTCGCCTTTCGCCTTTCGCCTTTCGCCTTTCGCCTTTCGCCTTTCGCCTTTCGCCTTTCGCCTTTCGCCTTTCGCCTTTCACCTTTCGCCTTTCGCCTTTCACCTTTCGCCTTTCACCTTTCGCCTTTCGCCTTTCACCTTTCGCCTTTCGCCTTTTGCATTTCGCATTTCGCCTTTCGACTTTCGCCCTTCGCCTTTCGTCTTTTGCCTTTCGCAATTCGCCTTTAGCATTTGAAATACAAATTTATAATTGTGAATTTTCCATTTCGCATTTTCAATTTTAACTTTTGTATTTTATCTTTTGAATATCGTTTTTTCTTTTGCTTTAGGCATTTTAAATTTCTCCATTTTCATTTCATGTTTTGAAAATCGTTTTTCCTTTTGCCTTCCGCTTTTCGCCTTTCGCCTTCCGCTTTTCGCCTTTCGCCTTTCGCATTTCGCCTTTCGCCTTTCGCCTTTCGCCTTCCGCCTTTCGCCTTTCGCCTTTCGCCTTCCGCCTTTCGCCTTTCGCCTTTTGCCTTTCGCCTTTCGCCTTTCGCCTTTCTCCTTTCGCCTTTCGCCTTTCGCCTTTCGCCTTTCGCCTTTCACCTTTCGCCTTTCGCCTTTCGCCTTTCACCTTTCGCCTTTCGCCTTTCGCCTTTCGCCTTTTGCCTTTCGCCTTTCACCTTTCGACTTTCGCCCTTCGCCTTTCGTCTTTCGCCTTTCGCATTTCGCCTTTAGCATTTTGAAATACAAATTTATAACTTATAATTTTCCATTTCGCCTTTTTAATTTCAACTTTAGTATTTTATCTTTTGAATATCGTTTTTTCTTTTGCTTTAGGCATTTTAAATTTCTCAATTTTTATTTCATGTTTTGAAAATCGTTTTTCATTTTGCCTTAGGCATTTTGACTTTTGCCTCTCGCCCTTCGCCTTTCGCCTTTCGCCTTTCGCCTTTCGCATTTCGCCTTTCGCCTTTCGTCTTTCGCCATCCGCCTTTCGCCTTTCGCCATTCGCCTTCCGCCTTTCGCCTTTCGCCTTTTGCCTTTCGCCTTTCGCTTTTCGCCTTTCTCCTTTCGCCTTTCGCCTTTCGCCTTTCGCCTTTCGCCTTTCGCCTTTCGCCTTTCACCTTTCGCCTTTCGCCTTTCGCCTTTCACCTTTCGCCTTTCGCCTTTTGCCTTTCACCTTTCGCCTTTCGACTTTCGCCCTTCGCCTTTCGTCTTTCGCCTTTCGCATTTCGCCTTTAGCATTTTGAAATACAAATTTATAGCTTATAATTTTCCATTTCGCCTTTTTAATTTCAACTTTAGTATTTTATCTTTTGAATATCGTTTTTTCTTTTGCTTTAGGCATTTTAAATTTCTCAATTTTTATTTCATGTTTTGAAAATCGTTTTTCATTTTGCCTTAGGTATTTTGACTTTTGCCTCTCGCCCTTCGCCTTTCGCCTCTCGCCCTTCACCTTTCGACTTTCGCCTTTCGCCTTCCGTCTTTCGCCTTTCGCCTTTCGCCTTTCGCCTTTCGCCTTTCGCCTTTCGCCTTTCACTTTTCGCTATTCGCCTTTCAACTTTCGCCTTTCGCCTTTCGCCTTTCGCCTTTCGCCTTTCGCCTTTCGCCTTTCGCCTTTCACCTTCCGCCTTTCGCCTTTCGCCTTTCGCCTTTCGCCTTTCGCCTTTCGCCTTTCGCCTTTCACCTTTCGCCTTTCGCCTTTCGCCTTTCGCCTTTCGCCTTTCACCTTTCGCCTTTCGCCTTTCACCTTTCGCCTTTCGCCTTTCGCCTTTCGCCTTTCGCCTTTCACCTTCCGCCTTTCGCCTTTCGCCTTTCGCCTTTCGCCTTTCGCCTTTCGCCTTTCGCCTTTCGCCTTTCGCCTTTCGCCTTTCGCCTTTCACCTTTCGCCTTTCGCCTTTCACCTTTCGCCTTTCACCTTTCGCCTTTCGCCTTTCACCTTTCGCCTTTCGCCTTTTGCATTTCGCATTTCGCCTTTCGACTTTCGCCCTTCGCCTTTCGTCTTTTGCCTTTCGCAATTCGCCTTTAGCATTTGAAATACAAATTTATAATTGTGAATTTTCCATTTCGCATTTTCAATTTTAACTTTTGTATTTTATCTTTTGAATATCGTTTTTTCTTTTGCTTTAGGCATTTTAAATTTCTCCATTTTCATTTCATGTTTTGAAAATCGTTTTTCCTTTTGCCTTCCGCTTTTCGCCTTTCGCCTTCCGCTTTTCGCCTTTCGCCTTTCGCATTTCGCCTTTCGCCTTTCGCCTTTCGCCTTCCGCCTTTCGCCTTTCGCCTTTCGCCTTCCGCCTTTCGCCTTTCGCCTTTTGCCTTTCGCCTTTCGCCTTTCGCCTTTCTCCTTTCGCCTTTCGCCTTTCGCCTTTCGCCTTTCGCCTTTCACCTTTCGCCTTTCGCCTTTCGCCTTTCACCTTTCGCCTTTCGCCTTTCGCCTTTCGCCTTTTGCCTTTCGCCTTTCGCCTTTCGACTTTCGCCCTTCGCCTTTCGTCTTTCGCCTTTCGCATTTCGCCTTTAGCATTTTGAAATACAAATTTATAACTTATAATTTTCCATTTCGCCTTTTTAATTTCAACTTTAGTATTTTATCTTTTGAATATCGTTTTTTCTTTTGCTTTAGGCATTTTAAATTTCTCAATTTTTATTTCATGTTTTGAAAATCGTTTTTCATTTTGCCTTAGGCATTTTGACTTTTGCCTCTCGCCCTTCGCCTTTCGCCTTTCGCCTTTCGCCTTTCGCATTTCGCCTTTCGCCTTTCGTCTTTCGCCATCCGCCTTTCGCCTTTCGCCATTCGCCTTCCGCCTTTCGCCTTTCGCCTTTTGCCTTTCGCCTTTCGCTTTTCGCCTTTCTCCTTTCGCCTTTCGCCTTTCGCCTTTCGCCTTTCGCCTTTCGCCTTTCGCCTTTCACCTTTCGCCTTTCGCCTTTCGCCTTTCACCTTTCGCCTTTCGCCTTTTGCCTTTCACCTTTCGCCTTTCGACTTTCGCCCTTCGCCTTTCGTCTTTCGCCTTTCGCATTTCGCCTTTAGCATTTTGAAATACAAATTTATAGCTTATAATTTTCCATTTCGCCTTTTTAATTTCAACTTTAGTATTTTATCTTTTGAATATCGTTTTTTCTTTTGCTTTAGGCATTTTAAATTTCTCAATTTTTATTTCATGTTTTGAAAATCGTTTTTCATTTTGCCTTAGGTATTTTGACTTTTGCCTCTCGCCCTTCGCCTTTCGCCTCTCGCCCTTCGCCTTTCGCCTTTCGCCTTTCGCCTTTCGCATTTCGCCTTTCGCCTTTCGCCTTTCGCCTTCCGCCTTTCGCCTTTCGCCTTTCGCCTTCCGCCTTTCGCCTTTCGCCTTTCTCCTTTCGCCTTTCCCCTTTCGCCTTTTGCCATTCGCCTTTCACCTTTCGCCTTTCGCCTTTCACGTTCCGTCTTTCGCCTTTCGCCTTTCGCCTTTCGCCTTTCGCCTTTCGCCTTTCGCCTTTCGCCTTTCGCCTTTCGCCTTTCGCCTTTCGCCTTTCGCCTTTCGCCTTTCGCTTTTCGCTTTTCGCCTTTCGCCTTTCGCCTTTCGCCTTTCGCCTTTCGCCTTTCGCCTTTCGCCTTTCGCCTTTCGCCTTTCGCCTTTCGCCTTTCGCCGTTCGCCTTTCGCCTTTCGCCTTTCGCCTTTCGCCTTTCGCCTTTCGCCTTTCGCCTTTCGCCATTCGCCTTTCGCCTTTCGATAATCGCCCTTCGCCTTTCGTTTTTCGCCTTTCGCATTTCGCCTTTAGCCTTTTGAAATACGAATTTATAATTTCGAATTTTCCATTTCGCATTTTCAATTTCAACTTTTGTATTTTATCTTTTGAATATCGTTTTTTTCTTTTGCTTTAGGCATTTTAAATTTCTCCATTTTTATTTCATGTGTTGAAAATCGTTTTTCCTTTTGCCTTAGGCATTTTGACTTTTGCCTCTCGCCCTTCACCTTTCGCCTTTCGCCTTTCGCCTTCCGTCTTTCGCCTTTCGCCTTTCGCCTTTCGCCTTTCGCCTTTCGCCTTTCGCCTTTCGCCTTTCGCCTTTCACTTTTCGCCTTTCGCCTTTCAACTTTCGCCTTTCGCCTTTCGCCTTCCGTCTTTCGCCTTTCGCCTTTCGCCTTTCGCCTTTCGCCTTTCGCCTTTCACTTTTCGCCTTTCGCCTTTCAACTTTCGCCTTTCGCCTTTCGCCTTTCGCCTTTCGCCTTTCGCCTTTCGCCTTTCACCTTCCGCCTTTCACCTTTCGCCTTTCGCCTTTCGCGTTTCGCTTTCTCCTTTCGCCTTTCGCCTTTCGCCTTTCGACTTTCGCCCTTCGCCTTTCACCTTTCGCCTTTCGCGTTTCGCCTTTCGCCTTTCTACTTTCGCCCTTCGCCTTTCGCCTTTCGCCTTTCGCCTTTCGCCTTTCGCCTTTCGCCTTTCGCCTTTCGCCTTTCGCCTTTCGCTTTTCGCTTTTCGCCTTTCGCCTTTCGCCTTTCGCCTTTCGCCTTTCGCCTTTCGCCTTTCGCCTTTCGCCTTTCGCCTTTCGCCTTTCGCCTTTCGCCTTTCGCCTTTCGCCGTTCGCCTTTCGCCTTTCGCCTTTCGCCTTTCGCCTTTCGCCTTTCGCCTTTCGCCTTTCGCCATTCGCCTTTCGCCTTTCGATAATCGCCCTTCGCCTTTCGTTTTTCGCCTTTCGCATTTCGCCTTTAGCCTTTTGAAATACGAATTTATAATTTCGAATTTTCCATTTCGCATTTTCAATTTCAACTTTTGTATATTATCTTTTGAATATCGTTTCTTCTTTTGCTTTATGCATTTTAAATTTCTCCATTTTCATTTGAAAATCGTTTTTCCTTTTGCATTAGGCATTTTGACTTTTGCGTCTCTCCCTTCGCCTTTCGCCTATCGCCTTTCGCCTTTCGCCTTCCGCTTTTTGCCTTTCGCCTTTCGCCTTTCGCCTTTCGCCTTTCGCCTTTCGCCTTTCGCCTTTCGCCTTTCGCCTTTCGCCTTTCGCCTTTCGCCTTTCGCCTTTCGCCTTTCGCCTTTCGCCTTTCGCCTTTCGCCTTTCGCCTTTCGCCTTTCGCCTTTCGCCTTTCGACTTTCACCTTTCGCCTTTCGCGTTTCGCCTTTCGCCTTTCGACTTTCGCCCTTCGCCTTTCGTCTTTTGCCTTTCGCAATTCGCCTTTAGCATTTTGAAATACAAATTTATAATTGTGAATTTTCCATTTCGCATTTTCAATTTCAACTTTTGTATTTTATCTTTTGAATATCGTTTTTTCTTTTGCTTTAGGCATTTTAAATTTCTCCATTTTCATTTGAAAATCTTTTTCCTTTTGCATTAGGCATTTTGACTTTTGCCTCTCGCCCTTCGCCTTTCGCCTATCGCGTTTCGCCTTTCGCCTTCCGCTTTTCGCCTTTCGCCTTTCGCCTTTCGCCTTTCGCCTTTCGCCTTTCGCCTTTCGCCTTTCGCCTTTCGCCTTTCGCCTTTCGCCTTTCGTCTTTCGCCTTTCGCCTTTCGCCTTTCGCCTTTCGCCTTTCGCCGTTCGCCTTTCGCCTTTCGCCTTTCGCCTTTCGCCTTTCGACAATCGCCCTTCGCCTTTCGTCTTTCGCCTTTCGAATTTCGCCTTTAGCCTTTTGAAATACGAATTTATAATTTCGAATTTTCCATTTCGCATTTTCAATTTCAAATTTTGTATTTTATGTTTTGAATATCGTTTTTTTTTTGCTTTAGGCATTTTAAATTTCTCCATTTTTATTTCATGTGTTGAAAATCGTTTTTCCTTTTGCCTTAGGCATTTTGACTTTTGCCTCTCGCCCTTCGCCTTTCGCCTTTCACTTTTCGCCTTTCGCCTTTCAACTTTCGCCTTTCGCCTTTCGCATTTCGCCTTTCGCCTTTCGCCTTTCGCCTTTCGCCTTTCGTCTTTCACCTTCCGCCTTTCGCCTTTCGCCTTTCGCCTTTCGCCTTTCGCCTTTCGCCTTTCGCCTTTCGCCTTTCGCCTTTCGCCTTTCGCCTTTCGCCTTTCGCCTTTCGCCTTTCGCCTTTCACCTTTCGCCTTTCGCCTTTCACCTTTCGCCTTTCGCCTTTCGCGTTTCGCTTTCTCCTTTCGCCTTTCGCCTTTCGTCTTTTGCCTTTCGCCTTTCGACTTTCGCCCTTCGCCTTTCGTCTTTCGCCTTTCGCATTTCGCCTTTAGCATTTTGAAATACGAATTTATAATTTCGAATTTTCCATTTCGCATTTTCAATTTCAACTTTTGTGTATTATCTTTTGAATATCGTTTCTTCTTTTGCTTTAGGCATTTTAAATTTCTCCATTTTCATTTGAAAATCGTTTTTCCTTTTGCATTAGGCATTTTGACTTTTGCCTCTCGCCCTTCGCCTTTCGCCTTTCGCTTATCGCCTTTCGCCTTTCGCCTTCCGCTTTTCGCCTTTCGCCTTTCGCCTTTCGCCTTTCGCCTTTCGCCTTTCGCCTTTCGCCTTTCGCCTTTCGCCTTTCGCCTTTCGCCTTTCGCCTTTCGCCTTTCGCCTTTCGCCTTTCGCCTTTCGCCATTCGCCTTTCGCCTTTCGACAATCGCCCTTCGCCTTTCGTCTTTCGTCTTTCGCCTTTCTCCTTTCGCCTTTCGACTTTCGCCCTTCGCCTTTCGTCTTTCGCCTTTCGCATTTCGCCTTTAGCATTTTGAAATACGAATTTATAATTTCGAATTTTCCATTTCGCATTTTCAATTTCAACTTTTGTATGTTATCTTTTGAATATCGTTTCTTCTTTTGCTTTAGGCATTTTAAATTTCTCCATTTTCATTTGAAAATCGTTTTTCCTTTTGCATTAGGCATTTTGACTTTTGCCTCTCGCCATTCGCCTTTCGCCTTTCGCCTTCCGCCTTTCGACTTTCGCCTTTCGCCTTCCGCCTTTCGCCTATTGCCTTTCGCCTTTCGCCTTTCGCCTTTCGCCTTTCGCCTTTCGCCTTTCGCCTTTCGCCTTTCGCCTTTCGCCTTTCGCCTTTCGCCTTTCGCCTTTCGCCTTTCGCCTTTCGCCTTTCGCCTTTCGCCTTTCGCCTTTCGCCATTCGCCTTTCGCCTTTCGACATTCGCCCTTCGCCTTTCGTCTTTTGCCTTTCGCAATTCGCCTTTAGCATTTTGAAATACAAATTTATAATTGTGAATTTTCCATTTCGCATTTTCAATTTCAACTTTTGTATTTTATCTTTTGAATATCGTTTTTTCTTTTGCTTTAGGCATTTTAAATTTCTCCATTTTCATTTGAAAATCGTTTTTCCTTTTGCATTAGGCATTTTGACTTTTGCCTCTCGCCCTTCGCCTTTCGCCTTTCGCCTATCGCGTTTCGCCTTTCGCCTTCCGCTTTTCGTCTTTCGCCTTTCGCCTTTCGCCTTTCGCCTTTCGCCTTTCGCCTTTCGCCTTTCGCCTTTCGCCTTTCGCCTTTCGCCTTTCGCCTTTCGCCGTTCGCCTTTCGCCTTTCGCCTTTCGCCTTTCGCCTTTCGCCTTTCACCTTCCGCCTTTCGCCTTTCGCCTTTCGCCTTTCGCCTTTCGCCTTTCGCCTTTCGCCTTTCGCCTTTCGCCTTTCACCTTTCGCCTTTCGCCTTTCACCTTTCGCCTTTCGCGTTTCGCTTTCTCCTTTCGCCTTTCGCCTTTCGTCTTTTGCCTTTCGCCTTTCGACTTTCGCCCTTCGCCTTTCGTCTTTCGCCTTTCGCATTTCGCCTTTAGCATTTTGAAATACGAATTTATAATTTCGAATTTTCCATTTCGCATTTTCAATTTCAACTTTTGTATATTATCTTTTGAATATCGTTTCTTCTTTTGCTTTAGGCATTTTAAATTTCTCCATTTTCATTTGAAAATCGTTTTTCCTTTTGCATTAGGCATTTTGACTTTTGCCTCTCGCCTTTCGCCTTTCACCTTCCGCCTTTCGCCTTTCGCCTTTCGCCTTTCGCCTTCCGTCTTTCGCCTTTCGCCTTTCGCCTTTCGCCTTTCGCCTTTCGCCTTTCACTTTTCGCCTTTCGCCTTTCAACTTTCGCCTTTCGCCTTTCGCATTTCGCCTTTCGCCTTTCGCCTTTCGCCTTTCGCCTTTCGCCTTTCACCTTCCGCCTTTCGCCTTTCGCCTTTCGCCTTTCGCCTTTCGCCTTTCGCCTTTCGCCTTTCGCCTTTCGCCTTTCGCCTTTCACCTTTCGCCTTTCGCCTTTCACCTTTCGCCTTTCGCCTTTCGCGTTTCGCTTTCTTCTTTCGCCTTTCGCCTTTCGTCTTTTGCCTTTCGCCTTTCGACTTTCGCCCTTCGCCTTTCGTCTTTCGCCTTTCGCATTTCGCCTTTAGCATTTTGAAATACGAATTTATAATTTCGAATTTTCCATTTCGCATTTTCAATTTCAACTTTTGTGTATTATCTTTTGAATATCGTTTCTTCTTTTGCTTTAGGCATTTTAAATTTCTCCATTTTCATTTGAAAATCGTTTTTCCTTTTGCATTAGGCATTTTGACTTTTGCCTCTCGCCTTTCGCCTTTCACCTTCCGCCTTTCGCCTTTCGCCTTTCGCCTTTCGCCTTTCGCCTTTCGCCTTTCGCCTTTCGCCTTTCCCCGTTCGCCTTTCGCCTTTCGCCTTTCGCCTTTCGCCTTTCGCCTTTCACCTTCCGCCTTTCGCCTTTCGCCTTTCGCCTTTCGCCTTTCGCCTTTCGCCTTTCGCCTTTCACCTTTCGCCTTTCGCCTTTCACCTTTCGCCTTTCGCCTTTCGCGTTTCGCTTTCTCCTTTCGCCTTTCGCCTTTCGTCTTTTGCCTTTCGCCTTTCGACTTTCGCCCTTCGCCTTTCGTCTTTCGCCTTTCGCATTTCGCCTTTAGCATTTTGAAATACGAATTTATAATTTCGAATTTTCCATTTCGCATTTTCAATTTCAACTTTTGTGTATTATCTTTTGAATATCGTTTCTTCTTTTGCTTTAGGCATTTTAAATTTCTCCATTTTCATTTGAAAATCGTTTTTCCTTTTGCATTAGGCATTTTGACTTTTGCCTCTCGCCTTTCGCCTTTCACCTTCCGCCTTTCGCCTTTCGCCTTTCGCCTTTCGCCTTTCGCCTTTCGCCTTTCGCCTTTCGCCTTTCGCCTTTCGCCTTTCACCTTCCGCCTTTCGCCTTTCGCCTTTCGCCTTTCGCCTTTCGCCTTTCGCCTTTCGCCTTTCGCCTTTCGCCTTTCGCCTTTCGTTTTTCACCTTTCGCCTTTCGCCTTTCACCTTTTGCCTTTCGCCTTTCGCGTTTCGCTTTCTCCTTTCGCCTTTCGCCTTTCGTCTTTTGCCTTTCGCCTTTCGACTTTCGCCCTTCGCCTTTCGTCTTTCGCCTTTCGCATTTCGCCTTTAGCATTTTGAAATACGAATTTATAATTTCGAATTTTCCATTTCGCATTTTCAATTTCAACTTTTGTGTATTATCTTTTGAATATCGTTTCTTCTTTTGCTTTAGGCATTTTAAATTTCTCCATTTTCATTTGAAAATCGTTTTTCCTTTTGCATTAGGCATTTTGACTTTTGCCTCTCGCCCTTCGCCTTTCGCCTTTCGCTTATCGCCTTTCGCCTTTCGCCTTCCGCTTTTCGCCTTTCGCCTTTCGCCTTTCGCCTTTCGCCTTTCGCCTTTCGCCTTTCGCCTTTCGCCTTTCGCCTTTCGCCTTTCGCCTTTCGCCTTTCGCCTTTCGCCTTTCGCCTTTCGCCTTTCGCCTTTCGCCTTTCGCCTTTCGCCTTTCGCCTTTCGCCTTTCGCCATTCGCCTTTCGCCTTTCGACAATCGCCCTTCGCCTTTCGTCTTTCGTCTTTCGCCTTTCTCCTTTCGCCTTTCGACTTTCGCCCTTCGCCTTTCGTCTTTCGCCTTTCGCATTTCGCCTTTAGCATTTTGAAATACGAATTTATAATTTCGAATTTTCCATTTCGCATTTTCAATTTCAACTTTTGTATGTTATCTTTTGAATATCGTTTCTTCTTTTGCTTTAGGCATTTTAAATTTCTCCATTTTCATTTGAAAATCGTTTTTCCTTTTGCATTAGGCATTTTGACTTTTGCCTCTCGCCATTCGCCTTTCGCCTTTCGCCTTCCGCCTTTCGCCTTTCGCCTTTCGCCTTCCGCCTTTCGCCTATTGCCTTTCGCCTTTCGCCTTTCGCCTATTGCCTTTCGCCTATTGCCTTTCGCCTTTCGCCTTTCGCCTTTCGCCTTTCGCCTTTCGCCTTTCGCCTTTCGCCTTTCGCCTTTCGCCTTTCGCCTTTCGCCTTTCGCCTTTCGCCTTTCGCCTTTCGCCTTTCGCCTTTCGCCTTTCGCCTTTCGCCTTTCGCCTTTCGCCATTCGCCTTTCGCCTTTCGACATTCGCCCTTCGCCTTTCGTCTTTTCCCTTTCGCAATTCGCCTTTAGCATTTTGAAATACAAATTTATAATTGTGAATTTTCCATTTCGCATTTTCAATTTCAACTTTTGTATTTTATCTTTTGAATATCGTTTTTTCTTTTGCTTTAGGCATTTTAAATTTCTCCATTTTCATTTGAAAATCGTTTTTCCTTTTGCATTAGGCATTTTGACTTTTGCCTCTCGCCCTTCGCCTTTCGCCTTTCGCCTTTCACCTTTCGCCTTTCGCGTTTCGCTTTCTCTTTTCGCCTTTCGCCTTTCGTCTTTTGCCTTTCGCCTTTCGACTTTCGCCCTTCGCCTTTCGTCTTTCGCCTTTCGCATTTCGCCTTTAGCATTTTGAAATACGAATTTATAATTTCGAATTTTCTATTTCGCATTTTCAATTTCAACTTTTGTATATTATCTTTTGAATATCGTTTCTTCTTTTGCTTTAGGCATTTTAAATTTCTCCATTTTCATTTGAAAATCGTTTTTCCTTTTGCATTAGGCATTTTGACTTTTGCCTCTCGCCTTTCGCCTTTCACCTTCCGCCTTTCGCCTTTCGCCTGTCGCCTTTCGCCTTCCGTCTTTCGCCTTTCGCCTTTCGCCTTTCGCCTTTCGCCTTTCGCCTTTCGCCTTTCGCCTTTCGCCTTTCACTTTTCGCCTTTCGCCTTTCAACTTTCGCCTTTCGCCTTTCGCATTTCGCCTTTCGCCTTTCGCCTTTCGCCTTTCGCCTTTCGCCTTTCACCTTCCGCCTTTCGCCTTTCGCCTTTCGCCTTTCGCCTTTCGCCTTTCGCCTTTCGCCTTTCGCCTTTCACCTTTCGCCTTTCGCCTTTCACCTTTCGCCTTTCGCCTTTCGCGTTTCGCTTTCTCCTTTCGCCTTTCGCCTTTCGTCTTTTGCCTTTCGCCTTTCGACTTTCGCCCTTCGCCTTTCGTCTTTCGCCTTTCGCATTTCGCCTTTAGCATTTTGAAATACGAATTTATAATTTCGAATTTTCCATTTCGCATTTTCAATTTCAACTTTTGTGTATTATCTTTTGAATATCGTTTCTTCTTTTGCTTTAGGCATTTTAAATTTCTCCATTTTCATTTGAAAATCGTTTTTCCTTTTGCATTAGGCATTTTGACTTTTGCCTCTCGCCTTTCGCCTTTCACCTTCCGCCTTTCGCCTTTCGCCTTTCGCCTTTCGCCTTTCGCCTTTCGCCTTTCGCCTTTCGCCTTTCGCCTTTCGCCTTTCGCCTTTCGCCGTTCGCCTTTCGCCTTTCGCCTTTCGCCTTTCGCCTTTCGCCTTTCACCTTCCGCCTTTCGCCTTTCGCCTTTCGCTTTTCGCCTTTCGCCTTTCGCCTTTCGCCTTTCGCCTTTCACCTTTCGCCTTTCGCCTTTCACCTTTCGCCTTTCGCCTTTCGCGTTTCGCTTTCTCCTTTCGCCTTTCGCCTTTCGTCTTTTGCCTTTCGCCTTTCGACTTTCGCCCTTCGCCTTTCGTCTTTCGCCTTTCGCATTTCGCCTTTAGCATTTTGAAATACGAATTTATAATTTCGAATTTTCCATTTCGCATTTTCAATTTCAAATTTTGTATTTTATCTTTTGAATATCGTTTTTTCTTTTGCTTTAGGCATTTTAAATTTCTCCATTTTTATTTCATGTGTTGAAAATCGTTTTTTCTTTTGCCTTAGGCATTTTGACTTTTGCCTCTCGCCCTTCACCTTTCGCCTTTCGCCTTTCGCCTTTCGCCTTCCGTCTTTCGCCTTTCGCCTTTCGCCTTTCGCCTTTCGCCTTTCGCCTTTCACTTTTCGCCTTTCGCCTTTCAACTTTCGCCTTTCGCCTTTCGCATTTCGCATTTCGCCTTTCGCCTTTCGCCTTTCGCCTTTCGCCTTTCACCTTCCGCCTTTCGCCTTTCGCCTTTCGCCTTTCGCCTTTCGCCTTTCGCCTTTCGCCTTTCACCTTTCGCCTTTCGCCTTTCACCTTTCGCCTTTCGCCTTTCGCGTTTCGCTTTCTCCTTTCGCCTTTCGCCTTTCGTCTTTTGCCTTTCGCCTTTCGACTTTCGCCCTTCGCCTTTCGTCTTTCGCCTTTCGCATTTCGCCTTTAGCATTTTGAAATACGAATTTATAATTTCGAATTTTCCATTTCGCATTTTCAATTTCAACTTTTGTATATTATCTTTTGAATATCGTTTCTTCTTTTGCTTTAGGCATTTTAAATTTCTCCATTTTCATTTGAAAATGGTTTTTCCTTTTGCATTAGGCATTTTGACTTTTGCCTCTCGCCCTTCGCCTTTCGCCTTTCGCCTATCGCTTTTCGCCTTTCGCCTTCCGCTTTTCGCCTTTCGCCTTTCGCCTTTCGCCTTTCGCCTTTCGCCTTTCGCCTTTCGCCTTTCGCCTTTCGCCTTTCGCCTTTCGCCTTTCGCCTTTCGCCTTTCGCCTTTCGCCTTTCGCCTTTCGCCTTTCGCCTTTCGCCTTTCGCCTTTCGCCTTTCGCCTTTCGCCTTTCGCCTTTCGCCTTTCGCCTTTCGCCTTTCGCCTTTCGCCATTCGCCTTTCGCCTTTCGACAATCGCCCTTCGCCTTTCGTCTTTCGTCTTTCGCCTTTCTCCTTTCGCCTTTCGACTTTCGCCCTTCGCCTTTCGTCTTTCGCCTTTCGCATTTCGCCTTTAGCATTTTGAAATACGAATTTATAATTTCGAATTTTCCATTTCGCATTTTCACTTTTGCCTCTCGCCCTTCGCTTATCGCCTTTCGCCTTTCGCCTTCCGCTTTTCGCCTTTCGCCTTTCGCCTTTCGCCTTTCGCCTTTCGCCTTTCGCCTTTCGCCTTTCGCCTTTCGCCTTTCGCCTTTCGCCTTTCGCCTTTCGCCTTTCGCCTTTCGCCTTTCGCCTTTCGCCTTTCGCCTTTCGCCTTTCGCCTTTCGCCTTTCGCCTTTCGCCTTTCGCCTTTCGCCATTCGCCATTCGACAATCGCCCTTCGCATTTCGTCTTTCGTATTTCGCCTTTCTCCTTTCGCCTTTCGACTTTCGCCCTTCGCCTTTCGTCTTTCGCCTTTCGCATTTCGCCTTTAGCATTTTGAAATACGAATTTATAATTTCGAATTTTCCATTTCGCATTTTCAATTTCAACTTTTGTATATTATTTTTGAATATCGTTTCTTCTTTTGCTTTAGGCATTTTAAATTTCTCCATTTTCATTTGGAAATCGTTTTTCCTTTTGCATTATGCATTTTGACTTTTGCCTCTCGCCATTCGCCTTTCGCCTTTCGCCTTCCGCCTTTCGCCTTTCGCTTTTCGCCTTCCGCCTTTCGCCTTTTGCCTTTCGCCTTTCGCCTTTCGCCTTTCTCCTTTCGCCTTTCGCCTTACGCGTTTCGCCTTTCGCCTTTCGCCTTTCGCCTTTCACCTTTCGCCTTTCGCCTTTCGCCTTTCACCTTTCGCCTTTCGCCTTTCGCCTTTTGCCTTTCGCCTTTCGCCTTTCGACTTTCGCCCTTCGCCTTTCGTCTTTCGCCTTTCGCATTTCGCCTTTAGCATTTTGAAATACAAATCTATAATTTATAATTTTCAATTTCGCCTTTTTAATTTCAACTTTAGTATTTTATCTTTTGAATATCGTTTTTTCTTTTGCTTTAGGCATTTTAAATTTCTCAATTTTTATTTCATGTTTTGAAAATCGTTTTTCATTTTGCCTTAGGCATTTTGACTTTTGCCTCTCGCCCTTCGCCTTTCGCCTTTCGCCTTCCACCTTTCGCCCTTCGCCTTTCGTCTTTCACCTTTCGCATTTCGCCTTTCACCTTCCGCCTTTCGCCTTTCGCCTTTCGACTTTCGCCCTTCGCCTTTCGTCTTTCGCCTTTCGCCTTTCGCCTTTCGCCTTTCGCCTCTCGCCTTTGCCTTTCACCTTCCGCCTTTCGCCTTTCGCCTTTCGCCTTTCGCCTTCCGTCTTTCGCCTTTCGCCTTTCGCCTTTCGCCTTTCGCCTTTCGCCTTTCGCCTTTCGCCTTTCGCCTTTCGCCTTTCACTTTTCGCCTTTCGCCTTTCAACTTTCGCCTTTCGCCTTTCGCATTTCGCCTTTCGCCTTTCGCCTTTCGCCTTTCGCCTTTCGCCTTTCGCCTTTCACCTTTCGCCTTTCGCCTTTCGCCTTTCGCCTTTCGCCTTTCGCCTTTCGCCTTTCGCCTTTCGCCTTTCACCTTTCGCCTTTCGCCTTTCACCTTTCGCCTTTCGCCTTTCGCGTTTCGCTTTCTCCTTTCGCCTTTCGCCTTTCGTCTATTGCCTTTCGCCTTTCGACTTTCGCCTTTCGCCTTTCGTCTTTCGCCTTTCGCATTTCGCCTTTAGTATTTTGAAATACGAATTTATAATTTCGAATTTTCCATTTCGCATTTTTAATTTCAACTTTTGTGTATTATCTTTTGAATATCGTTTCTTCTTTTGCTTTAGGCATTTTAAATTTCTCCATTTTCATTTGAAAATCGTTTTTCCTTTTGCATTAGGCATTTTGACTTTTGCCTCTCGCCTTTCGCCTTTCACCTTCCGCCTTTCGCCTTTCGCCTTTCGCCTTTCGCCTTTCGCCTTTCGCCTTTCGCCTTTCGCCTTTCGCCGTTCGCCTTTCGCCTTTCGCCTTTCGCCTTTCGCCTTTCGCCTTTCGCCTTTCACCTTCCGCCTTTCGCCTTTCGCCTTTCGCCTTTCGCCTTTCGCCTTTCGCCTTTCGCCTTTCGCCTTTCGCCTTTCGCCTTTCACCTTTCGCCTTTCGCCTTTCACCTTTCGCCTTTCACCTTTCGCCTTTCGCCTTTCGCGTTTCGCTTTCTCCTTTCGCCTTTCGCCTTTCGTCTTTTGCCTTTCGCCTTTCGACTTTCGCCCTTCGCCTTTCGTCTTTCGCCTTTCGCATTTCGCCTTTAGCATTTTGAAATACGAATTTATAATTTCGAATTTTCCATTTCGCATTTTCAATTTCAAATTTTGTATTTTATCTTTTGAATATCGTTTTTTCTTTTGCTTTAGGCATTTTAAATTTCTCCATTTTTATTTCATGTGTTGAAAATCGTTTTTTTTTTTTGCCTTAGGCATTTTGACTTTTGCCTCTCGCCCTTCACCTTTCGCCTTTCGCCTTTCGCCTTTCGCCTTCCGTCTTTCGCCTTTCGCCTTTCGCCTTTCGCCTTTCACTTTTCGCCTTTCGCCTTTCAACTTTCGCCTTTCGCCTTTCGCATTTCGCCTTTCGCCTTTCGCCTTTCGCCTTTCGCCTTTCACCTTCCGCCTTTCGCCTTTCGCCTTTCGCCTTTCGCCTTTCGAATTTCGCCTTTCGCCTTTCGCCTTTCACCTTTCGCCTTTCGCCTTTCACCTTTCGCCTTTCGCGTTTCGCTTTCTCCTTTCGCCTTTCGCCTTTCGTCTTTTGCCTTTCGCCTTTCGACTTTCGCCCTTCGCCTTTCGTCTTTCGCCTTTCGCATTTCGCCTTTAGCATTTTGAAATACGAATTTATAATTTCGAATTTTCCATTTCGCATTTTCAATTTCAACTTTTGTATATTATCTTTTGAATATCGTTTCTTCTTTTGCTTTAGGCATTTTAAATTTCTCCATTTTCATTTGAAAATCGTTTTTTCTTTTGCCTTAGGCATTTTGACTTTTGCCTCTCGCCCTTCACCTTTCGCCTTTCGCCTTTCGCCTTTCGCCTTCCGTCTTTCGCCTTTCGCCTTTCGCCTTTCGCCTTTCACTTTTCGTCTTTCGCCTTTCAACTTTCGCCTTTCGCCTTTCGCATTTCGCCTTTCGCCTTTCACCTTCCGCCTTTCGCCTTTCGCCTTTCGCCTTTCGCCTTTCGCCTTTCGCCTTTCGCCTTTCGCCTTTCGCCTTTCACCTTCCGCCTTTCGCCTTTCGCCTTTCGCCTTTCGCCTTTCGCCTTTCGCCTTTCGCCTTTCGCCTTTCGCCTTTCACCTTTCGCATTTCGCCTTTCGCCTTTCGCCTTTCGCCTTTCGCCTTTCGCCTTTCGCCTTTCGCCTTTCGCCTTTCGCCTTTCGCCTTTCGCCTTTCGCCTTTCGCCTTTCGCCTTTCGCCTTTCGCCTTTCGCCTTTCGCCTTTCGCCTTTCGCCATTCGCCTTTCGCCTTTCGACAATCGCTCTTCGCCTTTCGTCTTTCGTCTTTCGCCTTTCTCCTTTCGCCTTTCGACTTTCGCCCTTCGCCTTTCGTCTTTCGCCTTTCGCATTTCGCCTTTAGCATTTTGAAATACGAATTTATAATTTCGAATTTTCCATTTCGCATTTTCACTTTTGCCTCTCGCCCTTCGCTTATCGCCTTTCGCCTTTCGCCTTCCGCTTTTCGCCTTTCGCCTTTCGCCTTTCGCCTTTCGCCTTTCGCCTTTCGCCTTCGCCTTTCGCCTTTCGCCTTTCGCCTTTCGCCTTTCGCCATTCGCCATTCGACAATCGCCCTTCGCATTTCGTCTTTCGTCTTTCGCCTTTCTCCTTTCGCCTTTCGAATTTCGCCCTTCGCCTTTCGTCTTTCGCCTTTCGCATTTCGCCTTTAGCATTTTGAAATACGAATTTATAATTTCGAATTTTCCATTTCGCATTTTCAATTTCAACTTTTGTATATTATCTTTTGAATATCGTTTCTTCTTTTGCTTTAGGCATTTTAAATTTCTCCATTTTCATTTGGAAATCGTTTTTCCTTTTGCATTATGCATTTTGACTTTTGCCTCTCGCCATTCGCCTTTCGCCTTTCGCCTTCCGCCTTTCGCCTTTCGCTTTTCGCCTTCCGCCTTTCGCCTTTTGCCTTTCGCCTTTCGCCTTTCGCCTTTCTCCTTTCGCCTTTCGCCTTTCGCGTTTCGCCTTTCGCCTTTCGCCTTTCGCCTTTCACCTTTCGCCTTTCGCCTTTCGCCTTTCACCTTTCGCCTTTCGCCTTTCGCCTTTTGCCTTTCGCCTTTCGCCTTTCGACTTTCGCCCTTCGCCTTTCGTCTTTCGCCTTTCGCATTTCGCCATTAGCATTTTGAAATACAAATCTATAATTTATAATTTTCAATTTCGCCTTTTTAATTTCAACTTTAGTATTTTATCTTTTGAATATCGTTTTTTCTTTTGCTTTAGGCATTTTAAATTTCTCAATTTTTATTTCATGTTTTGAAAATCGTTTTTCATTTTGCCTTAGGCATTTTGACTTTTGCCTCTCGCCCTTCGCCTTTCGCCTTTCGCCTTCCGCCTTTCGCCCTTCGCCTTTCGTCTTTCGCCTTTCGCATTTCGCCTTTCACCTTCCGCCTTTCGCCTTTCGCCTTTCGACTTTCGCCCTTCGCCTTTCGTCTTTCGCCTTTCGCCTTTCACCTTTCGCTTTTCGCCTTTCACCTTTCGCCTTTCGCCTTTCGCCTTTTGCCTTTCGCCTTTCGCCTTTCGACTTTCGCCCTTCGCCTTTCGCCTTTCACCTTCCGCCTTTCGCCTTTCGCCTTTCGCCTTTCGCCTTTCGCCTTTCGCCTTTCGCCTTTCGCCATTCGCCTTTCGCCTTTCGAAAATCGCCCTTCGCCTTTCGTCTTTCACCTTTCGCATTTCGCCTTTAGCCTTTTGAAATACGAATTTATAATTTCGAATTTTCCATTTCGCATTTTCAATTTCAACTTTTGTATTTTATCTTTTGAATATCGTTTTTTCTTTTGCTTTAGGCATTTTAAATTTCTCCATTTTTATTTCATGTGTTGAAAATCGTTTTTCCTTTTGCCTTAGGCATTTTGACTTTTGCCTCTCGCCCTTCGCCTTTCGCCTTTCGCCTTCCGCCTTTCGGCTTTCGCCCTTCGCCTTTCGTCTTTCGCCTTTCGCATTTCGCCTTTCACCTTCCGCCTTTCGCCTTTCGACTTTCGCCCTTCGCCTTTCGTCTTTCGCCTTTCGACTTTCGCCCTTCGCCTTTCGCCTTTCACCTTCCGCCTTTCGCCTTTCGCCTTTCGCCTTTCACCTTTCGCCTTTCGCCTTTCGCCATTCGCCTTTCGCCTTTCGCCTTTCGCCTTTCGCCTTTCGCCTTTCGCCTTTCGCCTTTCGCCTTTCGCCTTTCGCCTTCCGTCTTTCGCCTTTCGCCTTTCGCCTTTCGCCTTTCGCCTTTCGCCTTTCGCCTTTCACTTTTCGCCTTTCGCCTTTCAACTTCCGCCTTTCGCCTTTCGCCTTTCGCCTTTCGCCTTTCGCCTTTCACCTTCCGCCTTTCGCCTTTCGCCTTTCGCCTTTCGCCTTTCGCCTTTCGCCTTTCGCCTTTCGTCTTTCGCCTTTCGCCTTTCGCCTTTCGCCTTTCGCCTTTCGCCTTTCGCCTTTCGCCTTTCGCCTTTCACATTTCGCCTTTCGCCTTTCGCCTTTCACCTTTCGCCTTTCGCCTTTCGCCTTTCGCCTTTCGCCTTTCGCCTTTCGCCTTTCGCCTTTCGCATTTCGCCTTCCGTCTTTCGCCTTTCGCCTTTCGCCTTTCTCTTTTCGCCTTTCACTTTTCGCCTTTCGCCTTTCAACTTTCGCCTTTCGCCTTTCGCCTTTCGCCTTTCGCCTTTCGCCTTTCGCCTTTCGCCTTCCGCCTTTCGCCTTTCGCCTTTCGCCTTTCGCCTTTCGCCTTTCGCCTTTCGCCTTTCGCCTTTCGCCTTTCGCCTTTCGCCTTTCGCCTTTCGCCTTTCGCGTTTCGCCTTTCACCTTTCGCCTTTCGCCTTTCACCTTTCGCCTTTCGCCTTTCGCGTTTCGCTTTCTCCTTTCGCCTTTCGCCTTTCGCCTTTTGCCTTTCGCCTTTCGACTTTCGCCCTTCGCCTTTCGTCTTTCGCCTTTCGCATTTCGCCTTTAGCATTTTGAAATACGAATTTATAATTTCGAATTTTCCATTTCGCATTTTCAATTTCAACTTTTGTATATTATCTTTTGAATATCGTTTCTTCTTTTGCTTTAGGCATTTTAAATTTCTCCATTTTCATTTGAAAATCGTTTTTCCTTTTGCATTAGGCATTTTGACTTTTGCCTCTCGCCCTTCGCCTTTCGCCTTTCGCCAATCGCCTTTCGCCTTTCGCCTTCCGCTTTTCGCCTTTCGCCTTTCGCCTTTCGCCTTTCGCCTTTCGCCTTTCGCCTTTCGCCTTTCGCCTTTCGCCTTTCGCCTTTCGCCTTTCGCCTTTCGCCTTTCGCCTTTCGCCTTTCGCCTTTCGCCTTTCGCCTTTCGCCTTTCGCCTTTCGCCTTTCGCCTTTCGCCATTCGCCTTTCGCCTTTCGACAATCGCCCTTCGCCTTTCGTCTTTCGCCTTTCGCATTTCTCCTTTAGCCTTTTGAAATACGAATTTATAATTTCGAATTTTCCATTTCGCATTTTTAATTTCAACTTTTGTATTTTATCTTTTGAATATCGTTTTTTCTTTTGCTTTAGGCATTTTAAATTTCTCCATTTTTATTTCATGTGTTGAAAATCGTTTTTTCTTTTGCCTTAGGCATTTTGACTTTTGCCTCTCGCCCTTCACCTTTCGCCTTTCGCCTTTCGCCTTTCGCCTTCCGTCTTTCGCCTTTCGCCTTTCGCCTTTCGCCTTTCACTTTTCGCCTTTCGCCTTTCAACTTTCGCCTTTCGCCTTTCGCATTTCGCCTTTCGCCTTTCGCCTTTCGCCTTTCGCCTTTCGCCTTTCACCTTCCGCCTTTCGCCTTTCGCCTTTCGCCTTTCGCCTTTCGCCTTTCGCCTTTCGCCTTTCGCCTTTCACCTTTCGCCTTTCGCCTTTCACCTTTCGCCTTTCGCCTTTCGCGTTTCGCTTTCTCCTTTCGCCTTTCGCCTTTCGTCTTTTGCCTTTCGCCTTTC
Organism: Dioctria rufipes; assembly: GCA_963924295.1. Taxonomy (NCBI): domain Eukaryota; kingdom Metazoa; phylum Arthropoda; class Insecta; order Diptera; family Asilidae; genus Dioctria; species Dioctria rufipes. Next base: position 219,753 of record CAWUPM010000846.1, read on the forward strand.
GACTTTCGCCCTTCGCCTTTCGTCTTTCGCCTTTCGCATTTCGCCTTTAGCATTTTGAAATACGAATTTATAATTTCGAATTTTCCATTTCGCATTTTCAATTTCAACTTTTGTATATTATCTTTTGAATATCGTTTCTTCTTTTGCTTTAGGCATTTTAAATTTCTCCATTTTCATTTGAAAATCGTTTTTCCTTTTGCATTAGGCATTTTGACTTTTGCCTCTCGCCCTTCGCCTTTCGCCTTTCGCTTATCGCCTTTCGCCTTTCGCCTTCCGCTTTTCGCTTTTCGCCTTTCGCCTTTCGCCTTCCGCCTTTCGCCTTTCGCCTTTCGCCTTTCGCTTTTCGCCTTTCGCCTTTCGCCTTTCGCCTTTCGCCTTTCGCCTTTCGCCTTTCGCCTTTCGCCTTTCGCCTTTCGCCTTTCGCCTTTCGCCTTTCGCCTTTCGCCTTTCGCCTTTCGCCATTCGCCTTTCGCCTTTCGACAATCGCTCTTCGCCTTTCGTCTTTCGTCTTTCGCCTTTCTCCTTTCGCCTTTCGACTTTCGCCCTTCGCCTTTCGTCTTTCGCCTTTCGCATTTAGCCTTTAGCATTTTGAAATACGAATTTATAATTTCGAATTTTCCATTTCGCATTTTCACTTTTGCCTCTCGCCCTTCGCTTATCGCCTTTCGCCTTTCGCCTTCCGCTTTTCGCCTTTCGCCTTTCGCCTTTCGCCTTTCGCCTTTCGCCTTTCGCCTTTCGCCTTTCGCCTTCGCCTTTCGCCTTTCGCCTTTCGCCTTTCGCCTTTCGCCTTTCGCCATTCGCCATTCGACAATCGCCCTTCGCATTTCGTCTTTCGTCTTTCGCCTTTCTCCTTTCGCCTTTCGAATTTCGCCCTTCGCCTTTCGTCTTTCGCCTTTCGCATTTCGCCTTTAGCATTTTGAAATACGAATTTATAATTTCGAATTTTCCATTTCGCATTTTCAATTTCAACTTTTGTATATTATCTTTTGAATATCGTTTCTTCTTTTGCTTTAGGCATTTTAAATTTCTCCATTTTCATTTGGAAATCGTTTTTCCTTTTGCATTATGCATTTTGACTTTTGCCTCTCGCCATTCGCATTTCGCCTTTCGCCTTCCGCCTTTCGCCTTTCGCTTTTCGCCTTCCGCCTTTCGCCTTTTGCCTTTCGCCTTTCGCCTTTCGCCTTTCTCCTTTCGCCTTTCGCCTTTCGCGTTTCGCCTTTCGCCTTTCGCCTTTCGCCTTTCACCTTTCGCCTTTCGCCTTTCGCCTTTCACCTTTCGCCTTTCGCCTTTCGCCTTTTGCCTTTCGCCTTTCGCCTTTCGACTTTCGCCCTTCGCCTTTCGTCTTTCGCCTTTCGCATTTCGCCATTAGCATTTTGAAATACAAATCTATAATTTATAATTTTCAATTTCGCCTTTTTAATTTCAACTTTAGTATTTTATCTTTTGAATATCGTTTTTTCTTTTGCTTTAGGCATTTTAAATTTCTCAATTTTTATTTCATGTTTTGAAAATCGTTTTTCATTTTGCCTTAGGCATTTTGACTTTTGCCTCTCGCCCTTCGCCTTTCGCCTTTCGCCTTCCGCCTTTCGCCCTTCGCCTTTCGTCTTTCGCCTTTCGCATTTCGCCTTTCACCTTCCGCCTTTCGCCTTTCGACTTTCGCCCTTCGCCTTTCGTCTTTCGCCTTTCGCCTTTCACCTTTCGCTTTTCGCCTTTCACCTTTCGCCTTTCGCCTTTCGCCTTTTGCCTTTCGCCTTTCGCCTTTCGACTTTCGCCCTTCGCCTTTCGCCTTTCACCTTCCGCCTTTCGCCTTTCGCCTTTCGCCTTTCACCTTTCGCCTTTCGCCTTTCGCCATTCGCCTTTCGCCTTTCGCCTTTCGCCTTTCGCCTTTCGCCTTTCGCCTTTCGCCTTTCGCCTTTCGCCTTTCGCCTTTCGCCTTTCGCCTTTCGCCTTTCGCCTTTCGCCTTTCGCCATTCGCCTTTCGCCTTTCGAAAATCGCCCTTCGCCTTTCGTCTTTCGCCTTTCGCATTTCGCCTTTAGCCTTTTGAAATACGAATTTATAATTTCGAATTTTCCATTTCGCATTTTCAATTTCAACTTTTGTATTTTATCTTTTGAATATCGTTTTTTCTTTTGCTTTAGGCATTTTAAATTTCTCCATTTTTATTTCATGTGTTGAAAATCGTTTTTCCTTTTGCCTTAGGCATTTTGACTTTTGCCTCTCGCCCTTCGCCTTTCGCCTTTCGCCTTCCGCCTTTCGGCTTTCGCCCTTCGCCTTTCGTCTTTCGCCTTTCGCATTTCGCCTTTCACCTTCCGCCTTTCGCCTTTCGCCTTTCGACTTTCGCCCTTCGCCTTTCGTCTTTCGCCTTTCGACTTTCGCCCTTCGCCTTTCGCCTTTCACCTTCCGCCTTTCGCCTTTCGCCTTTCGCCTTTCACCTTTCGCCTTTCGCCTTTCGCCATTCGCCTTTCGCCTTTCGCCTTTCGCCTTTCGCCTTTCGCCTTTCGCCTTTCGCCTTTCGCCTTTCGCCTTTCGCCTTTCGCCTTCCGTCTTTCGCCTTTCGCCTTTCGCCTTTCGCCTTTCGCCTTTCGCCTTTCACTTTTCGCCTTTCGCCTTTCAACTTCCGCCTTTCGCCTTTCGCCTTTCGCCTTTCGCCTTTCGCCTTTCACCTTCCGCCTTTCGCCTTTCGCCTTTCGCCTTTCGCCTTTCGCCTTTCGCCTTTCGTCTTTCGCCTTTCGCCTTTCGCCTTTCGCCTTTCGCCTTTCGCCTTTCGCCTTTCGCCTTTCGCCTTTCACATTTCGCCTTTCGCCTTTCGCCTTTCACCTTTCGCCTTTCGCCTTTCGCCTTTCGCCTTTCGCCTTTCGCCTTTCGCCTTTCGCATTTCGCCTTCCGTCTTTCGCCTTTCGCCTTTCGCCTTTCTCCTTTCGCCTTTCACTTTTCGCCTTTCGCCTTTCAACTTTCGCCTTTCGCCTTTCGCCTTTCGCCTTTCGCCTTTCGCCTTTCGCCTTTCGCCTTCCGCCTTTCGCCTTTCGCCTTTCGCCTTTCGCCTTTCGCCTTTCGCCTTTCGCCTTTCGCCTTTCGCCTTTCGCCTTTCGCCTTTCGCCTTTCGCCTTTCGCCTTTCGCGTTTCGCCTTTCACCTTTCGCCTTTCGCCTTTCGCCTTTCACCTTTCGCCTTTCGCCTTTCGCGTTTCGCCTTTCGCCTTTCGCCTTTCGCCTTTCGCCTTTCACCTTTCGCCTTTCGCCTTTCACCTTTCGCCTTTCGCCTTTCGCGTTTCGCTTTTTCCTTTCGCCTTTCGCCTTTCGTCTTTTGCCTTTCGCCTTTCGACTTTCGCCCTTCGCCTTTCGTCTTTCGCCTTTCGCATTTCGCCTTTAGCATTTTGAAATACGAATTTATAATTTCGAATTTTCCATTTCGCATTTTCAATTTCAACTTTTGTATATTATCTTTTGAATATCGTTTCTTCTTTTGCTTTAGGCATTTTAAATTTCTCCATTTTCATTTGAAAATCGTTTTTCCTTTTGCATTAGGCATTTTGACTTTTGCCTCTCGCCCTTCGCCTTTCGCCTTTCGCTTATCGCCTTTCGCCTTTCGCCTTCCGCTTTTCGCTTTTCGCCTTTCGCCTTTCGCCTTCCGCCTTTCGCCTTTCGCCTTTCGCCTTTCGCTTTTCGCCTTTCGCCTTTCGCCTTTCGCCTTTCGCCTTTCGCCTTTCGCCTTTCGCCTTTCGCCTTTCGCCTTTCGCCTTTCGCCTTTCGCCTTTCGCCTTTCGCCTTTCGCCTTTCGCCTTTCGCCATTCGCCTTTCGCCTTTCGACAATCGCTCTTCGCCTTTCGTCTTTCGTCTTTCGCCTTTCTCCTTTCGCCTTTCGACTTTCGCCCTTCGCCTTTCGTCTTTCGCCTTTCGCATTTAGCCTTTAGCATTTTGAAATACGAATTTATAATTTCGAATTTTCCATTTCGCATTTTCACTTTTGCCTCTCGCCCTTCGCTTATCGCCTTTCGCCTTTCGCCTTCCGCTTTTCGCCTTTCGCCTTTCGCCTTTCGCCTTTCGCCTTTCGCCTTTCGCCTTTCGCCTTCGCCTTTCGCCTTTCGCCTTTCGCCTTTCGCCTTTCGCCTTTCGCCATTCGCCATTCGACAATCGCCCTTCGCATTTCGTCTTTCGTCTTTCGCCTTTCTCCTTTCGCCTTTCGAATTTCGCCCTTCGCCTTTCGTCTTTCGCCTTTCGCATTTCGCCTTTAGCATTTTGAAATACGAATTTATAATTTCGAATTTTCCATTTCGCATTTTCAATTTCAACTTTTGTATATTATCTTTTGAATATCGTTTCTTCTTTTGCTTTAGGCATTTTAAATTTCTCCATTTTCATTTGGAAATCGTTTTTCCTTTTGCATTATGCATTTTGACTTTTGCCTCTCGCCATTCGCCTTTCGCCTTTCGCCTTCCGCCTTTCGCCTTTCGCTTTTCGCCTTCCGCCTTTCGCCTTTTGCCTTTCGCCTTTCGCCTTTCGCCTTTCTCCTTTCGCCTTTCGCCTTTCGCGTTTCGCCTTTCGCCTTTCGCCTTTCGCCTTTCACCTTTCGCCTTTCGCCTTTCGCCTTTCACCTTTCGCCTTTCGCCTTTCGCCTTTTGCCTTTCGCCTTTCGCCTTTCGACTTTCGCCCTTCGCCTTTCGTCTTTCGCCTTTCGCATTTCGCCATTAGCATTTTGAAATACAAATCTATAATTTATAATTTTCAATTTCGCCTTTTTAATTTCAACTTTAGTATTTTATCTTTTGAATATCGTTTTTTCTTTTGCTTTAGGCATTTTAAATTTCTCAATTTTTATTTCATGTTTTGAAAATCGTTTTTCATTTTGCCTTAGGCATTTTGACTTTTACCTCTCGCCCTTCGCCTTTCGCCTTTCGCCTTCCGCCTTTCGCCCTTCGCCTTTCGTCTTTCGCCTTTCGCATTTCGCCTTTCACCTTCCGCCTTTCGCCTTTCGACTTTCGCCCTTCGCCTTTCGTCTTTCGCCTTTCGCCTTTCACCTTTCGCTTTTCGCCTTTCACCTTTCGCCTTTCGCCTTTCGCCTTTTGCCTTTCGCCTTTCGCCTTTCGACTTTCGCCCTTCGCCTTTCGCCTTTCACCTTCCGCCTTTCGCCTTTCGCCTTTCGCCTTTCACCTTTCGCCTTTCGCCTTTCGCCATTCGCCTTTCGCCTTTCGCCTTTCGCCTTTCGCCTTTCGCCTTTCGCCTTTCGCCTTTCGCCTTTCGCCTTTCGCCTTTCGCCTTTCGCCTTTCGCCTTTCGCCTTTCGCCTTTCGCCTTTCGCCTTTCGCCATTCGCCTTTCGCCTTTCGAAAATCGCCCTTCGCCTTTCGTCTTTCGCCTTTCGCATTTCGCCTTTAGCCTTTTGAAATACGAATTTATAATTTCGAATTTTCCATTTCGCATTTTCAATTTCAACTTTTGTATTTTATCTTTTGAATATCGTTTTTTTCTTTTGCTTTAGGCATTTTAAATTTCTCCATTTTTATTTCATGTGTTGAAAATCGTTTTTCCTTTTGCCTTAGGCATTTTGACTTTTGCCTCTCGCCCTTCGCCTTTCGCCTTTCGCCTTCCGCCTTTCGGCTTTCGCCCTTCGCCTTTCGTCTTTCGCCTTTCGCATTTCGCCTTTCACCTTCCGCCTTTCGCCTTTCGCCTTTCGACTTTCGCCCTTCGCCTTTCGTCTTTCGCCTTTCGACTTTCGCCCTTCGCCTTTCGCCTTTCACCTTCCGCCTTTCGCCTTTCGCCTTTCGCCTTTCACCTTTCGCCTTTCGCCTTTCGCCATTCGCCTTTCGCCTTTCGCCTTTCGCCTTTCGCCTTTCGCCTTTCGCCTTTCGCCTTTCGCCTTTCGCCTTTCGCCTTTCGCCTTTCGCCTTCCGTCTTTCGCCTTTCGCCTTTCGCCTTTCGCCTTTCGCCTTTCGCCTTTCACTTTTCGCCTTTCGCCTTTCAACTTCCGCCTTTCGCCTTTCGCCTTTCGCCTTTCGCCTTTCGCCTTTCACCTTCCGCCTTTCGCCTTTCGCCTTTCGCCTTTCGCCTTTCGCCTTTCGCCTTTCGTCTTTCGCCTTTCGCCTTTCGCTTTCGCCTTTCGCCTTTCGCCTTTCGCCTTTCGCCTTTCGCCTTTCGCCTTTCGCCTTTCACATTTCGCCTTTCGCCTTTCGCCTTTCACCTTTCGCCTTTCGCCTTTCGCCTTTCGCCTTTCGCCTTTCGCCTTTCGCCTTTCGCATTTCGCCTTCCGTCTTTCGCCTTTCGCCTTTCGCCTTTCTCCTTTCGCCTTTCACTTTTCGCCTTTCGCCTTTCAACTTTCGCCTTTCGCCTTTCGCCTTTCGCCTTTCGCCTTTCGCCTTTCGCCTTTCGCCTTTCGCCTTCCGCCTTTCGCCTTTCGCCTTTCGCCTTTCGCCTTTCGCCTTTCGCCTTTCGCCTGTCGCCTTTCGCCTTTCGCCTTTCGCCTTTCGCCTTTCGCCTTTCGCGTTTCGCCTTTCACCTTTCGCCTTTCGCCTTTCGCCTTTCACCTTTCGCCTTTCGCCTTTCGCGTTTCGCTTTCTCCTTTCGCCTTTCGCCTTTCGCCTTTTGCCTTTCGCCTTTCGACTTTCGCCCTTCGCCTTTCGTCTTTCGCCTTTCGCATTTCGCCTTTAGCATTTTGAAATACGAATTTATAATTTCGAATTTTCCATTTCGCATTTTCAATTTCAACTTTTGTATATTATCTTTTGAATATCGTTTCTTCTTTTGCTTTAGGCATTTTAAATTTCTCCATTTTCATTTGAAAATCGTTTTTCCTTTTGCATTAGGCATTTTGACTTTTGCCTCTCGCCCTTCGCCTTTCGCCTTTCGCCAATCGCCTTTCGCCTTTCGCCTTCCGCTTTTCGCCTTTCGCCTTTCGCCTTTCGCCTTTCGCCTTTCGCCTTTCGCCTTTCGCCTTTCGCCTTTCGCCTTTCGCCTTTCGCCTTTCGCCTTTCGCCTTTCGCCTTTCGCCTTTCGCCTTTCGCCTTTCGCCTTTCGCCTTTCGCCTTTCGCCTTTCGCCTTTCGCCTTTCGCCTTTCGCCTTTCGCCTTTCGCCTTTCGCCTTTCGCCATTCGCCTTTCGCCTTTCGACAATCGCCCTTCGCCTTTCGTCTTTCGCCTTTCGCATTTCTCCTTTAGCCTTTTGAAATACGAATTTATAATTTCGAATTTTCCATTTCGCATTTTTAATTTCAACTTTTGTATTTTATCTTTTGAATATCGTTATTTCTTTTGCTTTAGGCATTTTAAATTTCTCCATTTTTATTTCATGTGTTGCA